>JAPMOQ010060886.1:74305-93165 GCA_026543055.1 Argiope trifasciata
GATATTAGAAGACATCTTAACAGAAATTCCTGAGTTACTGACTTAAACTGCTCAATATAGCATCTCGCCACATTTTATCTCTTCCTCCCGTTACTATTTACTTAACACCATGCCTAAAAGCGAAGAGCAAATATAAATATAAAAAAGAAGCAGGACAAAAAAAAAGAGTTCTGAGTTTAATAATGTGTGACAAATACTTACCAAATAACGCCGAATTTATTGTGCAGAAGAAAAGCGTTTATAACGCGCGAATAAACCTATTCAAACCGCAATCTGTGGTGGAAAATTCCATCTTCTTTGTTCCATTTTCCCGCCGAAAACTCTTCCTTGCTTAATGACGCGGATGTATTTAATCTCACTTCATTGGCTGAGAACAAAAGGCGGGCTTTAAATTTATCGTTTGTTCCGTTACTAAAACGAAGAATGAAGAATATAACACGGCCGGGATAAAAAATAAAAATAAATAAAGAAAGAATTAGAAAAAAAAAGGATAAAGTAATGCATAATCGAACCTCTTTCTCAACACAAAGATTTTCTCCAATATTTTAATCTCTAATAGCGAAGTTAAAAGCACTTTTTAATCCGTAATGCCTTAGAAAGTTTATTTTTGTTCTTATAGGACCAGAAGTGAAAAGAATAAGAAAAATAATAATAAAAAAAACAAATAAAAAGAAAAAGGCGGTAAAGGACGAGAGAAGAATATGGGAAAGAAGTTTTTGCAGCTTAGGAGAAGAATTTTTGAAGTGGTTCCACTAATCGATGAGTTTTAATCCTTTTGCACCAGCTAATTCGGATTTTATCGATCGGCTTTCATCGTTATCGTATGTGCGTCGTTTGCTGAGTAGGACGAAAAGTATTATTCTATTTCTATTGTTCTTGGAAAAGATTATTCTGGGGAAAGTTTTAAAAGTTTGCTAAAAATTTTAATAAAAAAATTTCTAGATCAGCTGATAATGACAACTTTCAGCACATTTCTTTCTAATTATTTAACTTTGATTAAATCCAGAGCTCTTTTCAATGAATTTCTATTTTAAGATTATTCAAAGATGTAACTATTATTAAAATTACTAAAAAGCGGATAAATATCCATTAAGGAGAGTAAAAAAAATATTTTTATACAGTACAGTTCGAATAAATCAGAATTTTCTAATTTTTTAAGTGAGGTTTATCTGAATTTTTCATTTTAAAATTTTAACTTCATTAGAATTCAGGCCTATTTATTTTTCTAATTTTTCAAGTGAGGTTTATTTGAATTTTTATGTTTAAAATTTCAACTTCATTAGAATTCGGGCCAATTTATTTTTCAAATTTTTCAAATGAGGTTTATTTGAAATTTTATGTTTAAAATTTTAACTTCATTAGAATGTGTGCTTATTTATATTTGTGACATTTTTTATCCTGTTACTATAACTGCATTTTACAGTATTGTCTAGTTCTGTATTAATTAAGTCGTTAGAAAAATTTGAATAATTTTTTCATTATCTCATTGTTAAAGTGGTTTTTTTTTTTTTTTTTGAAATGAATCACATAACTGGCGTTAAAACCGTTTTCTAAAATCATAAGTTTGTAGAAATTGATTATTCAGTAGTGATCTATTGAAACTCAAATTAACAAGTAATATATAAAAAAAAATTCAATTCAATTCCTACTTAGGTAAACAAAGAAATTTTTTATTTTAGTTAATTTTTTAAAAATATTTATCAAAAAAATTATTGTATCGAAAAAGATTGGTTTTCGCAAGATCTGAACTCGCATTCTTCACCTTCACTTGAAAAATACCGAAATCTTTGCATTTTACCGACTAAATTACTGACTGTTGACTTCAGTCTTCGGTACAAACTGCTAAAACTCTATTTAAAGTATTAAAAGTGAATAAAATTTAATGTATTAATATTTGAATAAAAAACGTATTAATATCAAATGCCATCCACAACAAGTTATAAAAAATGTATTTGAACTGGAGTAGATGAATAACAAGTATTTTATTAACGACTGAAAATTTGAATAAGTTAAATAAATATAAGGAGAGTGTGAACTGCTTGTAGGAATTGAAAAATAGTTCCATTCTTAAGATCTCCTCATTAGTGATGCAAGTAATTCTATGCGTTTTCATTTAAAACAAGAAAGAAAGAGTACTAAGTAAGAAAATTTCACATTGTTGATTGGGAAGAATGTAGTGTTGAATCAAATTTGGAATTAATTTTGTCAAAATTGGCCATCAGGCGCATTTATGTATTTTTACTTGTATTTAAAAGCTATGCCAAAAACATGACAACTTAATTAAAGGAAGTTTGATTCACTTTTTCTACGTTGGTTTGGTTGATTTAGATTTTTATCGTGCAATAGCCAGAACTGGCTGCATCAAGACACATGGTATGTATATGGTTATTCTTTTGAGCAAACTAACTCTAACTTTTAGCAAAGTTGGCAGTGAAATTTTATGTCGAGGAGGCTTAAAGTTGAAAGCAATTTCTTTAATATCTTTTATTGATTATTAAGTAAGTAAAGATAATGTGTTCATTACTGGAACAATCAAAATAATACGTTAAATATTAAAATCAAAGTTCAATTTAACATTACCAGACATCGATCAACAGATTAGAACCATTCAACCTTTCTACCTAACATTTCAACGAAATGAAAGGAATTATCTGAAAATAGTGAAGCAATAACCATTTGCACACAGCTAGCTTCTCTTCCGGCTCGACCGAAGAGCTTAAACCACTTCTCATATTTTGTTCTAAAAAAATACTTAGACGAGACGAGTTTGAATTGTTGACAAATTGCACTGCAGTTGCTGTCAACCACAAATCACTAAACATGAAAAAAAAATGTCGTGTTTGAATCCGTCAGAGATCATGGTGTGGAATTTGAAAAATACAATCACACCATAAAAATTTGGATTTGTATGGATCTTTTCCAAATGTCCAAAAAATATATTACCACATGATTAAATATTATATTTCATCCAGGCTGAAAGATTGATTTAAAAAAAACATTTTATTGAAAGAAGCATTTATAAAAAGGTACGAAGCTTTAAATAAGATTGAAGTCTACGGCTGAAACAATAGATTTTTTTAAATAGAAAGACAATGATGTTTATATAAAATGGATAAAGTTAATAGCTCTTAAAATTTCGAGAATATTTCGCTGATGTTGCTGTCAAACCAATTCAAGCAAATCCAATGATGATGAATTAAAGAAATGCATGCAGTAAAAATTAAAATTTTTAAGATCTGAAATATAGATAACTGGCAGATTTAAAACCATATCTCTCAGAAGGTTGACTGTTTGTCGGTCAGTACATTCGCAAGCATGTAAGTAATACTCCCCCACCCCCATCCACTCCCACCCCCCAAAAATACCGAGACCATTTAAATAAACGAAACGATATGTGGTATTCAACTGTAAGTAATGCCAAATTTGCTTTCTTTTGGTAGAGGGAGGTGTCCAAAGCACATTTTTGATTTTCTGGTATTTTTGTAACAATCGAATGCTGATGATTAAGCGTTAAAAAGTAAAGATCAGCAAAAATGCAAGATTCATTCCAAAAACAAATATTTTGAAACTATAGCTTATTCATGCCATCCAACTGACTTTAATTGTAGTTTTATGTCAAATTTTGTCTTCTGCCGGTAAGAAAAATAATGTGTCTGAAAAAATATTTTGGTATGAATCGCATGTCAATGATTAATTGCCGAAAAGAATATAAAAGTCTGCACAAACGCTAAATTAATTCCCAAAGACCAATATTTTGTAACTATTTTTAATCATTGTCATCCATTTTACACAAATATTGACATCCATTATTATGCTATGAAGCGCGAAGCATAACTTTCATATATGTCACTCTGAACATAAAATTCTGAGTATTGTCATTTGTGATCTTACCTAAAGTTCACAATTTATCCTGAGGAGGATAAAATGTTCATTAAAGATAAAGCTGGAAAATTTGGAAATGACTTTCGCTGGCTACAAAAAAGAAGAAAAAAAAAAGGGGGGGAGGGGGAGAGGAACCCTTGGAGTAGTCAATCCAAAACTGTCTCGCATACTCTCTGATAAAGATGTTATCCGTAAGAGCGTTTACATAGCATTGGCATTCAATAGTTACGAAATATTGAAATTTTGTGTGAGTTTAGCATTTTTACTGAACCTATCGTGTCATCCTTGGAGAGTTTGTTGGCGGTTATCCCTGGCATTCCATTAATCGTATCGGGAAATTTATACTTTAGAGTCATTTATTCAACCGATTTAAATAATAATTTAACACAAAATTACACTTTTTGTCGCAAAATTCCAAATTAAATTTAATCAATTTATGTCATTATGTTTTCAGTTATCGCGTTTACATGTTTCTAAAAGTACAGTCCGATAGATGGTCAATTCCTTGTTAGATCTTATACAAAATCTACATTATAGATTAAATCTAAGTACCGAATTTTATTTCCAGAGTTTCGCAGGTATCTTGTTAACTCATATTCAAGCAGCCAGACGAGCAGAGTTTCTATGAACAAAATTTGCTCAAAATTTGATGGAAATCTGCCAATTTTGTGTAAAGACCGTATACCAATTTTCAGCCTTCTAACTCAAAGCTTTTTTTTTTAGTTATCTTTGTCACAGACAAACGGACATTTTCCAAAAATGCGTTTTTTGAATTCAGGATGGTCTAAGAGATGAAAATTCTTCAAAACATTGAGTTAGAATTTATTTGAAGTAAAAGCTATTGTAATAATTTTGTGTGCGTAAGCATAAAAAAACCCTTTTACTTTGTGACAGGAATTTTTTAAAGACTTAACAAGATTCTTATTGATGATAATGGTCAAATAGGCTAATCGAGTTTTTACAATGTAATCAGTTTTGCTTTGCAAAAATTACAAATTAAGTTTCGCCGTTTCAAATTCCGACATAGAATTGCAAATGATTAATCATAATTTTCCGACAACAGATGTCTCTATCATTGCCCAAACATAATTTTAAAACATACATTCTAAATTCTTATACTTAAATTCTACATATCCTTCATTTCAAAAGTTATAAAAACTATGTTTACAAGAAATAAAATAAAAAAAATTCTAGTACTGATATTACGCATTTTTCTTTGCATAATATAGTAATAATAATAATTTTTTTCATTCTAAATACGATTCATTGTATCGGTACTTTTGCTTTAAGTATATCGTACATTATTCCCGATGCCAATTTCTGAAAATGTAATTATGGTCCTATCTTTTCAGTTCACTTTCTCAGAATGAATAAAATTCTTCATTACCAAAAAAAAAAAAGCTATATCAGCTATCCCCCCCCCCCTGATAAAAAGATCATTGGAATATCTTAGGCGAAGCTAGCATTATCTTGTTCGAAAATCCAAACCTCTGCTTCTCTAGTACCTTATTTGAACCTATCTTTTTTTTTTTTTTTTTTTTCTGCTGCCTTCCCCCCCCCTCCCATAGCTTGGCAGTTTTTTAGTAGGTTAGAAGAAGAAAATTACTTTTATTATTATTATTAGACTTGAAGAGGCACATCTCGCTGTTATCAGGTCTTTTTATCGAATCCAAGGTCACGATGAGGTCAAGTCCACCGCAGCTGATTGGGCGAAAGAATTGCTCCATCTAATGACACGCCCACAACAAAAACGACGGCCTATGACCCTGAGCAGCTCGTTTTCTTTGATGTTGTTTAGTGTGCCAATTATTGCCCAGATAGGTCTCTTTTATTCTGCTTTATTATTTTTTTTATCCATGATTTTGACTCCGCCATTTTTTTTTTATTGGCGATATTTTTATTTTTTATTTATTTAGAAACTAGGTGAGGATCTTTTTTTTTTATTTGACTATCGTTTGAGATTTACACAGAACATCAGGCTGGTGTATACTTTTGTCTACAAAAGTTTTTGTTTTGATTTTTTTTAAAGAAAGCGAAACCTATACCTAGTGTTTTTCCGAACCGATAATTTAAAGAATCACCTGCTCTCTATGATTCGTGTCATCAATCGCGCTGTGCCAGATGATAATTCCAAATGATGGGTATTAAATTTTCGAAAATGATAGAATCGAAGGCTCGCTCGTTTGCATTTGAAGAATTTTATGTGTAAGCAATCATGTTTGTCGAAAAGCAAACAATAATTTTAGAAGGTTATGCCAGACAGCTTCCATAAATTTTTATTTTATTTTCATTTTTTGGTAAAGTTAAATGAACAAAAAATATTATTATCTACATAATAATTGTTCTTTGAATTCTATGATTTGGTATTATAAAAATAGTTACATAAATTAAATGTTTTAGATAAATAAAGAATACACCGAAAGCAAATAATAATTTTAGAAGGTTATGCCAGACAGCTTCTATAAATGTTCTTTTATTTTCAAGGTAAAGTTAAATTAACAAAAAATATTATCTGCATAATATTCATTCTTTGAATTCTATGATTTGGCATTTTAAAAATAGTTACATAAATTAAATGTTTTAAATAAATAAAGAATATATCGAAAGCAAACGATAATTTTAGAAGGTTATATCAGACAGTTTCCATGAATTTTTATTTCATTTTTATGAAACTTAAATGAGCAAAAATATTATTATCTGCATAATATCTGTTCTTTGAATTTTATGATCTGACATTATAAAAATAATTGCTTAAATTAAATGTTCTAAATAAATAAAGATTTTAAGCATATTCATATTTTATTATTGATAAATGTTTAATATAATTTTTAAATGACATATGTAGAGCTCAGATTATTGCTAAGTACTGCGTTTAAAATATGTCATTTATAAGAAGTTTGATTTGTCTACCGGCATTTAAAAAATATTAATTAATTAATTATTTAATTTTTTCATTTTAAAAAGTAATAAAATATGGTTTTTAGATTTATATAGTGGTGGACAAAAATTGTTAAATTACATAAAAAAGAGACTATAAGAAAAACCATACACACTTTCGTTTTAGTCTTGCATTAATTCTAGCTTGGCCTTAATTCTTGGAGTCGTTTAAAAAGCGGTATGACTTAAATATATACAATTTGTTATGCGATTTTGTGGATAAAAGTGTAACCCTGAGTAAAGTTTTTATTAGAATTGATAAGGAAAAACTAGTCCAAAAAAGTTCTGGAAAACTAATTGTGATAATGATATATTGTCCGTGGTAACACAGAAAGGAGATGCAGTGGTTTTTTTGGGTAAAGATCCCTGAGCACCTGAATGCAGGAGTCTAACTTCTAGTTCAAAAGAAGATGAACCACACACTCGCTTGTAGAAACCCTTTTTACAGAGGGGATTATTCACACATTTCACAGATAAAATACAAGGTAATAACAACCATACCCGAACCTGGACTCGAACCCGGGACGCCCAGATCACGGGGAAGACACGCTACCCTTACGCCAGGACGTTGGCAGGAGCATTATTAACCACATGTTAATAATGACACGATAGATTCACCCCAAAAGCTAATATTTCGTAACTATTATATGCTATTAGTGTCATGCAAGTTGTTCTCTGAGATAACACGTTTATTAGAGAGTTTTATTACAGAACCTTCATTAGAGAGTTTTAACAAATATAGAGAACAAAAATTTGAAGAGACAATTCTCACTTTTTTTTTTATTTTGTCTAATTTTTAATAATAGACTATCAACTTTATTGGTAATTTCATTTTAATTTTTTCGTTAAATGTTTAATTACGTAGTTTCATTCCACAGTTATAAGCTAAGGAAGAAATATTATGTTTAAATAGCTGTGCAGTTTAGGCGTAAAAAAACCGTGGCAGCCTGGTTGGTAGAGCGTCAGTCTCGTAACCGAAAGGTAGCAAGTTCTGTCCTCGTCTGGGCCAAAGACCACTGTGTTGGCTTATGGCAGTTGGGACACGTTAAAATAGGTCGTGACTGCAAAGTTCTCTTGCAAGTTCCCACAACAAATGATACCTATGGGGGTACTGAATCAGGGATGAGTCGGTCTCTGATTCGGATCTAAATTTTGACTTGCGGATGGATGAATGAGTTCGACAGCCCCCTTAAAAGGGTCGAGTCGTGTGTGTTCGAGCAAAAATCGTACTTTCACCTTAACGGGGCTCGTTAACAACGATCATTCGAAAGAGCTATTCTCATTCGACTTGGTATGACCAGGTGGCATTAGACAGAACAGAATAGATTTAGAGAAAAAGATTTGAGGAGATAATTTCCATTTTTTTTTTGTCTAATTACCAATAATAGACCATCAACTTTGTTGACCTGAAATTTTAATCATTTTCATTGTTTCGTTAAATGTTTAATAGTGTAGTTTAATTCCATAATTATAAGTTAAGGAAGAAATACTATGTTTAAATATCTGTGCAGTGTACAAGTAAAAAAGTCAAGCTATGATACCACGAAAGTAATACGATAGCTGGAAACACTTTTTTTATGTGTTATACTAAATATAATGTTTTCAGCTATTACTATCTAAATACAGTGTTTTCAACTATAATGGTATGAAATGGTCTCCGCTTGAAAAGTTCATTCACACATTAACATACGAAATGCGATTTAAATAAAACTATTATCTAGCTATTTGATTCAAATATGGACATGAAATTATAGCTATGCTGTTTAACTGAATTTAAATATAACTAATATCGTCCAAGAACTATTTGATCGCCATAGGCAATCAGTATAATGTAAGCTAAACGATAAGAATCCATTTTGAGATTTGAATATATATGATAAGTTATTTTTTCTAATGCTTTAGGTTTATTTTGGTATGTGATAATGTAGGAAAAAAAGAAGGGTATAATCTTATTTTTGACAGTCGACAAAATTTTAATCACATCATTATTCCAAGAATGAAACGAAAGCTACATTTTAATGGTCAGAAAAGTACTTTTTAACATATTTCAAAATTCAAATTGTATGCTAAGTATATGGGATGAGTCCCAAAACAAGACTATCTATCACCTGCAGATAAATTCTTTCTGGTTTTCTATCGTTTTTAAACGTTGAAACAGCGTGATTTAAAAAAAAAAAAAAAAAAAAAAAACTGAAAATGGAAACGATTAGAGGAAATGTTTAATTTTTTGACACCATGAATCCATGAATTTTAATAGCAATAGATTAGAAGGGGGAAAAAAATCGGTGACTTTTTTAAAAAATTACTGAATTTTTTCCCGGTATGTCGTTCAAGAACTTGTTCCCAAACAGCATACTATCTAATCTTGATTCAAATTCCTTGAAACGATTTACATTAGTCTTCTCATAAGATGGTATATTTACTTCTGAATGAGCTTCCATAGATATTTCAGAAAATTCGCCAAGATAAATAGAAATCATAGTGTTTTAAATTTTAAAATATTTTATTTCCTAAACAATTGCACATCCCATAATGCTGATCGCTACATTTTTATCGTAACTATCCTTCTTGGACAATCCTATGAAGAGTTTCCTTTTTCGAATTTATTTTAGAAGAAAATTAGCAGTAAGATTGTCAAAGGGTAGTCTCTATACGATCCAGCATCAAAATAAAATAAAATAACCTTTAACAACGAAACTATTCAAAGGAGGTCACTATGAGGTAGTGTCAGTTATTAAAGTTCGAAGTACTCACATTTTGAACCATCCATCTTCTTAACGAATATGAATCCCATGACAACGTAGTGCAATAAAGAAAATTCGTATCAAATTCATCTGTTTTGAAAAGTAAATGTTATTTCTTTTAATATGTATAGATATTTCATTAATTGATTCTTCTTAAAACGGTGAAAAGAATACCCAGAATACTTTAATGCGGTTGGAGAGAGTAGAGACATTTTCATATAGTGTGCGAGAAAGTTTAGAGGGGACCATTCTTGTCAGGTTTGTTATTAAAAGAATGTGTTGAGAAACTCCTCTACTCGTTCTCGATTGGGGACGCCATGGCCTAGCTTTAAAATCTCAGCTTGTGATTCTTAGGTTTTCAGGTTCAAAGCCTGATTACGCCAAAGAACCATTGTATAAGGGAGCCTGTTGCACGTCAAATTGGCCTGACCAAACGCCCTTCAGCTCAGATGTCATCCTCGTCATCTGACCGCAGTTCAAAATTACGAGGTTTGCTCAAAATAGCTCAAGTGTTGTCTTAAAAACGGGGTAATATAATAAAACCAAACCAATCGTTTTTGATTGATAAACAAACAAAAAGAATCATTCTAGGGAAACAGTCATTGTAGCACAATGGGTTTCACTCTTAATCAACTTATGGATTCATTCAACGTCCTATCTTTCACTCTTAATTAACATACGAATTAATTTAACCTCCTGATTCCCACTCTTTATCGATCAATTAAATTATTTAACCACCTGATTTTCGATCTTAATCAATCAATGAATCTCTTTAAATCTCATAATTTGCACTCTTAATTGGAATACGGATTTATTTTAACTTCTTTTTTTCACTCTAATTTGGATTTACTTAACCTTTTAATTCTTAACCTTAGTTAAATTGTGAATTTATTTAACCTCTTAATTTTCATTCTTAATCAATTTACGAATTTATTCAACATCCTGATTTCCACACTTAATCAACCTAAGAATTTATTTAACTTTCTAATTTTCGTTCTTAATCAAACTACGAATTTATTCAACATCCTAATTTTTACTCTTAATTAAACTACGAATTTATTTAACCTCCTAATTTTCACTCTTAATCTACCTATTAATTTATTTAATCTAGTGATTTTCGATCATAATTAACCAACGAATTTGTTTAATCTCCTAATTAAATTACGAATTCATTTTACTCCGAATTTTCGTTCTTAAGCAACCAACAAATTTGTTTAACCTCCTAATTAAGTTACGAATTTATTTTATTCCTAATTTTTGTTTTTAATCAATTAACGAATTTATTTGACCTCTTAATTAAGTTACAAATTTATTTTACTCCTAATTTTGGTTCTTTATCAACCAACGAATTTATTTGACCTCTTAAATAAGTTACGAATTTATTTTACTCCTAATTTTCGTTTCTAATCAACCTACGAATTTATTTAATATACTAATTTTCACTCATAATCAAATTGCCAATTTATTTAACCTTTTAATTTTCCCTCATAATCAAATTGCGAATTTATTTAACCTTTTAATTTTCACTCTGAAACAACATTCGAATATATTGAAAATACAAAATAGCACTTTTCATTTGAGGTATTTATTGTTATTCTATTCTCTATAATAATATAAAAAGTGCTTGAAATATTGGAACTTTGTCAAAAGACTTTTGCATGTAAAACGACATATTACTGTCGAATTTAAAAATTAAAAATTCATTTATTTGATGGATGCATCATATACGTTATTAAAATTAAAATAAGCAAGTTGGTGCATACGAAAAATAAATCAATATAAAAAAAGCACGTTTAGTATTTACTGAGAACTCTTAAATGTATTTATTTTTCAAGAAAATTCTCTAATATTATTTCCAAATCTGTATTTTTAAGGTTCAGCTTCTAATTTATACTTTATTTATATAATGAAAAAAAAAACAAGATTTGTACGAAATCATCTGACATTTTTCTGCATTTAGAAAAGGGAAATAAAATTATAATTAAAAAAATCTTCGTCATTTCACCATTTAAGCAATCTTAGGTTGTTAATTGGATTGATTTTTAATATTATTTATTTGATGGATGCATCATATACGTTATTATTGCGCAAAAAGTTAAAATAAGTAAGTTGACGCTCATGAAAATTAAATGAAAAGTAAATCAATATTAAAAAATGCACGTTTAATATTTACTGAGCACTCTTAAATGTATTTATTTTTCAGGAAAATACTCTAATATTATTTCCAAATCTATATTTTTAAGGTTCAGGCTTCTAATTTATAAATTATTTATTTAATGAAAAAAAAAAAATAGATGCACGAAATCGTCTAACATTTTCCTGTATTTACAAAAGAGAAATAAAATTAGGTTGTTAATTGGATTGATTTTTAATATTATTTTTTTGATGGATGCATCATATGCGTTATTATAATGCAAAAAAGTAAGCAAGTTGGAGCACATGAAAATTAAATGAAAAATAAATGAATATTAAAACATCATATTTAGTATTTACTGAGCACTCTTAAATGTATTTATTTTTCAGGAAAAATTCTCTGATATTATTTCCAAATCTATATTTTTAAGGTTCAGGCTTCTAATTTATGCTTTATTTATTTAATTAAAGAGAAAGAGACATGCATGAAATCATCTGACATTTTTCTGCATTTATGAAAGAGAAATAAAATAATAACAAAAAACTATCTCCGTCATTTCACCATTTAAGCAAGCTCAGGTTGTTAATTGGATTGATTTTTAATATTATTTTTCATTCTTGTCACCAGTGTGGGAAAAAATACTTCAACGAACAGGTGTTCCCATAATCTTTTGAGATTAAATTTTCCATTCCTAACATTAAAAAACATCATTTGATGAAGTAATTGAGTTTGTGACGTCATGTTTAAGGGCGGAGCTATGAGCTAGATGGACATTGTTCCCATTTTTAATTTCAGCTGACAGATTTGACTTTCGCTTTTTTTTTTTTCATTTTAAACTTTTTTTTTCAAGTAAAACTATTATGTTTCTTGTTTTGATCATAAATAAAACTGACTGCGGAAACTAGCAGATGTGAAATTAAGAAAAAAAATTTTTTTTCTCCTTTATGATTTAATTAAAGATTTTGCAGTTATTATTTGCAAAGAGGTAAGGAAAGCTGATATCAATTAAATCATTTTGAAAGATTCTTCTAAAAATAATTAATTTTTCATCAGTTAAATGAATTAAATTCATTATTTTTTCTTACTATATGTATAATTCAAAGCGTTTAAAGTAAAAAAAATTTTAAGTGAATAAAATCTAACATTTTAGATAATATAAAATATCAATAATAATATAAAATAATGTACATGTAATGTTTTGGAATAAGGAAATCAGATTAGATTTCACAACTGAGAGTATTCAAAACTTTTTTTCATGTTTATATTCACAACATTTTACTATATTTTGGTATTATATTTAAATATATTTTCACATTAACATTATTGTAAGTTAATATAAGCTTTTTCATTGACATTTATTTTCGTATTGACATATTTATATAAGACTAGCCGCCTTTGGCGAAAAGCTGATTCGCCATAAGTAATGCGTTCTGAAATTTTCAATTAAATCACATATTTAATGCCTATTAATAATATTTTACAAATTGGCCATTGGCCGGAATTTGAATGTATATCATGTTTAAATTCAATCCTGTATAAATAAAGATAATTTATTGAATTAATGTTTTAAATATTGCAAATGATCACAGAATCCTTTGCATTGCATTTAAAAAAAATATGACATTTTACATTTCTTTTATTTTATCCAGTCACGTGCTAAAAGTTGCAGTTTTTTAGATTCAATTTGCGATGATATAATTTTTTTATTCGAACTTCCGACATTGTTTTCTTTTATTTTATCCAGTCACGTGCTAAAAAAAACATGGTTAAAATATTTCTTTAAAAATTCGTTAAAAATAGACGCTTAAGTTACACGTTAAAACACTGACACCATTAGAAAGCTAATTTTTTAATCTTTAAATTGATGTAAAAATCATGTTTGTTTGATAATATTTTCGAAAGCTATAGCGGAAAAACGTCAAAATTTCGCTTAATTTTTAATTAATTCAAATCCTAATTAAAAATTCGAAAAAAAGGGCTCCGAGGAGCACATTCCTGACCTCCAAGGTATACATGTACCAAATTTGGTAGCTGTAGGTCCAACGGTCTGGCCTGTAGAGTGTCAACACACACACAAATTGAGCTTTATTACAAGTATAGATATAGATGTCCATTTAAGTCTTTCTAAGTAACATTAACTTGTGAATGGCGATAACTATTGTCACAAACTTGATGTCTAGGTAAAGTGATCGTGAGCTACGAGATGTGATCATTACACCACTACCTTGTGGTAAATAACAAGGTTCCTGTCATGCAAACAGTATAAGATGAGGGGTTGGATCAATTACAAAACTATACGATTTAGAAGGAAAAAAATGCAATCTTCAATGCAATAATACTTAGAACGTAGCATGTAATTCATCATATGTTTGGTCACCATTTTTTACGCTCTTATGAAAAAAAAGAGCGTGTAGATTCTTCTAAAAAATAATTAATTTTTGATTAGTTAAGTTCACTATTTTATCTTACTATGTATATCGAGGCATTTAAAGTTAAAAAATGTAATAAAGAGACTAAAATTTAACGTCTTAGATAATATAAAATATAGATACATGTAACAAGATTATAGATAATGTTTTGAAATCAGGATATCAGGTTAGATTTCACGACAGTGAATATTCAGAACTTTTTTTCATATTTTACTGTATGTTGGCATTTTATTTAAGTCTATCTTCACATTAACATTACTATTAGTTAATATAAATTTTTTCGTGGACATTTATTTTCACATTGATATCCTTATATAAGATTTTCATTTAAGTCTTTTTACACCCCATTAGCTTGAAAACGGCGATAGCTATTGTCACAAACTTGGTGTCTAACCAGACCTTGACTACGAAAGAGGCATACGTCTCAGTTGACCCAGGTTACCACATCAGAAAGGGACCCCAAATCGAAGTTCATTTTAAGTTTCCTTCTTTAATGAACCTTCTATTAAACAAAACAATATCAACACAGTGTTCAATTCGTTAGAGTTATGTTAGCATCTTCATTAATCTATTGTATGAATTATTACGAATTATTGTACGAATAATTAAAATAATTATTCAAAATTACGATTTGAAGGTGCTCATGACTACTTTGTCACAACGCAGAACTCCAAAACATCACAACGTTCCTCTTAAAGTAGTCAAACGCATTTCACAGACAAATTTGCTTCTATTCAGGGTAGTCACTACAAAAAGATTTCACTGTAATAACACTTTTATTTCAATTCTTTTGATCAGATACTTTTGAAATTGTAGGGAAAATATTCCCCTCTGGTGGGCATTCAATTTTACCACGCCATTGCATTATAGCACTTTAAATGGCGACTTTAAAACGATTCTCTAATTAATTGTAGAAAGTTCCATTTCGGCCTTAGCGTTATCTATTTTCAAAGAACTATTTCCTCTGTGGCATAAGATTCCTGAATGAATCGCTTATATTTGTACAGAAGGACAGACGAACTTATTTCAAACTGATTTTACGCAAAGTTTAAAACAAATCTGCAAATTTGTAATGCTGTAAAGACAGTATACCAATTTTTGAACCGTTTAGATCAAATCATTTTGGAGTTATCTCTGTTACAGACAGATATTTTCCAAAAATGTGTTTTTTTGAACTCAGGAAGATCTAAAACGTGAAGATTCGTCAAAATCTCCAATTCGGAGTTTTTGACGGTTGTTAACCATTCCCTATTTTACATGTACCAGAAAAAGGCTGAAAGATTAAGCCAATATGAACTTTTTAAAAAAATGTAGATACTATTCTTGTAGAAATGTCTTAAAATCTTTTTGGAATTATCTCTGTTACAGACAAACATTTTCCAAAAATGTGTTTTTTGAACTCAGGAAGATCTAAAACGTGAAGATTCGTCAAAATATCCTATTCGGAGTTTTTGACGGTTGCTAACCATTCTCTATTTTACATGTACCAGAAAAAGGCTGAAAGATTAAACCAATATGAACTTTAAAAAAAAAATGTAGATACTATTCTTGTAGAAATGTCTTAAAATCCACTGCGTAAAAATAAAAAAAGTTAGTGTATTTCTTTCTTTCAAAAATGGATATCCTTCTAAGTAGTGAAACTCACTTCACAAACAATATTCCTCACACTCAGGTGATTACTACTATGAAATTTTACCATAATAACAGTTTCATTTCAACTTCTTACCGTCAAGTACGATTAAAATAGGTGAACAGGCTTGATTCTGCTTAACTTGCAACTTACTGCACAATTGCATGAATACGATAGTAACTTTAAGTTGAGTCATACAAATTAACTCTAGAAAATTCCATTTCGACCCTTGCATTACCTTTCTGCAAATAACTAATTCCCCTGGTGGCATAAAATTCCTTATTCAATCGCATTCTATTTCACTCATAAAAAAAAAATGGAAACGCCTTCGAATCACCTTTTAAAAAAACCCGTACCTTCCATGATAACGAGCCAATTTCAGTAGCGGTCCCTTTTATGCTTGCCTGAACATTCCCTGACAAGACAATCCCCTTCAGCTAAACACCCGACTTCCTGATTAATTCCTCGCACTTAACCAACCTTGTAATCTTCCCAGACAATGTACGCTTTTAGTATCAATCATCACATATTGTTAAGATGGCTCGTATTTGTTACAATACTTTAATACTATGCCCTGTCACAGGATATGGATGTCCGGTCATACGTTTCAATAGCCGAGCACGCGTTCGTGTGTTATGTATCATAAGTAATAAGCCATACTTTCAATTGAGGCATATTTGTTAGACATACCAAGAGGATGTTTTGGACGTCATCTTCTTAATTTAATATTGCTGATTTTTTTGTCTCATTTTTTATAGCATATGATCGGTTCTTTGGCCTTAAACGATATAAAGCTACGGGTTTGACTTTTGCCGTCAAATATTTTTTTGTTCTATCGTATTTGTGTGGTTTTTAATGGTGCTATAGATCCAATAAAAATGAATTGGATCTTTTGAATTTTGCTGATGTTCAGTGTGTTGCAAGTGAATTTACCGTATTCAAAAGAGGATACCAAGAGGATATTTTGACAGCGTCTACTTAATTTGATATTACTGTTTTTTTTTAAAATGACATTTTTTCGGTTCTTTGGCCTTAAACAATATAAATGCACGTGTTTAACTTTTCCCTTCAATATATTTTGTTCTGACGTACTCGTATATTTTTAATGGTGCTATCGATTCACTAAAAATTGGACCTTTTTGAATCTTGGATTTCAATGTGTTGTAAGTTAATTTTACATATTAAAAAAATGATACCAAAAGAATGTTTTGGACCTTTTCTATTAATTTGGTCTTGCTGATTTTTTTTCTTCATTTTTTTATAATATATGTTTGATTCTTTGGCATTAAAAAGTATAAAAGTATGGTTTTAAATTTTGCAAGCCAAATATATTTTGTTCTGTCATATTTGTGTGGTTTTCACAGGTGCTTTAGATTTATTGAGAATGGGTTGGATCATTTGAATCTTACGTTTCAGTGTGTTGTATGTGGAATCCCTTTATTTAAAAATTAATTCATTTACTAGTGAACGAATTTTTTTAACCCTTGATTACTGATTACACACATACAGATGAGGGTTTAGATCTCAAAAAACTGTATCTTTTAGATTTAAAAACATTTTCTTATTTATTTTATTTGACTTATTTCCTGTTTTTGTAGACTAAATTTTACCATCGATTTTGCATTCATACCTTGATGTATTCGAATAGTAAAATATTATAAATTATAGCATCCTCGATGAACTTATTTTATTTTAATATTTCAGCCATTTGATTATCAGTGCCAGGATTAGTTGCCTTTCCCAATCCCAGATGGCAGCGAATTCCCGTTATTTTGAAAGTTATGAAGAGAAGTTTTCTTGCTTGTTAGGCTGTCAAAAAAAATAGACGTTCATTAGAAGTGTGAGCGATGAATAGTTCTCGAGAAAGAAGAACAAGAAAAAAAAAAGACTAATTAAAGATTACAAGGAACCCCAGCGAGTTTCTTGTGAAATAAGAACTTTATGAAGAAAATTTTTATTGTCTTGAAGAAATACTCGTAACAGAGAACTTGAAATCCTCCGGTTCCGAAGCCTTGCCATCACTCTATCGTTTTCTTGCTAACATTGTAGATCTGTAACAAATTTTGGTGTAATTTTGCCTTTGTTTCCGCTATGAAGATCCATAATTTTTGGTCTGGATGAGGAAGATATAGTCATGTCTCGCTTAACGAATGATTTTCTTGAAGAGCTAATCAAAAAGTTCAAAACACCTTCCCTTAATATTTTTACAGATGTTTCGTTGAACGACTGATTACGACTGACATCACATGCAGGATTGGTTTATAGCTCACCCATCACTCTGATTTGAGAGTTTGTTTAAAGTGAATCCTAATTTCTGAATGGAACAAGTTTTAGCCAGGTACCATTGACGCCCATGAATCTGCCCTTTCGATTGGGCATGAGCAAATGCTTTTGAAAAGTTAATTGACAAGACTATGTCTTTGGCCAAAATTATTGGCTGGAAGCAGATGGCAACGATATCGATGAGATGATTTAAGGGAATAACCATAATTACCAAACAGTTAACATAGCTTCATTCGCCAGTTAAATTACTGAAGAGTTAACAGAGCTTCATTCGGTAATTAAATTACCGACTAGTTAACAGAGTTTCATTCGACAGTTATGTTACTGAAGAGTTAAAAAGAGTTTCATTCGACGGTCATATTACCGAAGAGTTAAAAGAGAGCAACATATTTCTAATGACGAGTTTTTAATAACTCTTCGAAGCACAATTGTGATATAGAACTACAATTAAAGGTTTTACTGCAAAAAGGAGGTAGCTCCAATTATTCATGTTTGCAGAGAACCTGCGGTAGCACCAGAAGCTACCTCTGTATGGCAACAAACTAATGAGATAAACAACTCCCTCGCTTGAGTTAATGCGAGAACTAATGATTGGAGTTATATCTTTCTGGCACTACAGGAGCAAGTTTTTATTTTACAATGAAATTATTTCGTAAACTTTTGATTACATGTAACTCCAAATTCCCCTAATTGGTGCTACATCCATTTTGCAGCAAACCTTCCAATTGTTGCCATAAAATCACATACAAAATTTGATACATTTTAGTCATTGCATTTTAGAGTTATCGAGTCTACAAATTTCACTATAGATGTTAAATACG
>JAPMOQ010060893.1:0-14305 GCA_026543055.1 Argiope trifasciata
AGTTTCTTCAGTTACTTTTGGTTTTGTCTATTTTATAAGTATTTACACAGTAGATTACAAGTAATAAGATTAGAAATTTTATACAAGATTTTTTATATTCACTGATTTTTAGATCTGGAATATAATAATTCTGACTTGAGAACAAAAGAATCAGGAAATTTTGATAGAGAGCTGTGGAAAATTGACAAGATTTTTTAGCAACAACAACATATTTTTTTCTTCAAATTGATGGTACTATAGGAAAAATGGATCTGTTTGCAATTATAAAAGCCAAAGTAGTTTGCCCTGTCTAAATAAATAATTTGTAATAACGGCATTGTGTTAAACAAGGTCTAAATACATTATTATTTCTATACAAGGTCTAAATACAATAATGATTCTTTCCCCTCAAATACTACTTTACTAATAATAGTTTAATACATTACAAATAATATTGTTTAAAAAACCAGTCATTAATGAATAAAACAGGTTCTAATTCTGTCTGTAAAAACGCGTTTTCTCTAGTTAAAATGAGTTCTCACTAGAGCTGTTAATTAAACACATTTCCTGTAATAATTCCGGTTTTGGCTGATTTCTTGTTCTTTCTACAAATTATGTATTCTATTAACGATTTATGAATAACGCTTATTGTAATTCAAAAATGGTAATTGATTAAAACAAATATTAATTTTGAATTTAATTAATATAAATAACATTGTTTTTTTTCATTACTACATCAAATAGTGATTTCAGCCAAGAGAATAAAAATCTACTTTCCCTGAATCCGACGGATCATCAAATCGCCTTCAATCTCTATAATCAAATACTTTCGAGTAAACTTTACAAAAATTGTGTCTTGATTCATTAAAATAACAAACTGGAAACACGAAATGCATCTTCAGTATTAAAATGTATTAATTTCTGACACTTCAGTCAAAAGAAGTAATGATCATCCTTCAAGAATTTATGTGAACGAGATTATTTCAGTCGGTAGATTTTAAATGGTTATGCCGGTCGTCGATACTAATGATCATCCTGCAACTTCTCCTTCTAGACACTACTTCTTCATCCCGCTCCACCCCTTCTTTTCAAACGATGCAATGTATCTATTTATGCGTACGACATTATCAGAAAAGCTCTCGCATCATATCTAAAGGCGATCGGTTTTTAATTGGTTTAAGATAGGTTAGAATTTGACACCTATTGTTAATGTATAATTGAATTTCTCCCAACAAGTACAAGATAATGGTTCTCAATTTATGGATTCTTGGAATTGAGATGAATACAATGCTCTGAATAATAGTTTCGTATTTTGAAATTTCTAGCAACAGGAAAATGAATAAGTTATTGATGATTCTATTTTGGAATATATTATATTATTATGCAATTTTGGTAAATGCAATATTTTGCTTTTGAAACGATCGTTGTAGTAACCACTGGGAGTGTTCTCTCAAAATATTTTTCACACAATCTCTAATAAAGGTAAAAAGGCAAAGGCAAAGGTCTCCAGAAAGGAAAATCTTACATGGCTTTTACATAGAATTTTATGAGATATCACCCTTTCCCATTAGTTTAGCATTTTTATAAGATTTATGGCATGATTCTTGGGAATAATACAGGAAAATCTTTGCAGGCGATCGAAACAAAAATGTGATATAACACTACACTTTTAGTTATAAAATCTCATGCCAAAATACATATGTTTAAGTCATTGAGTTTTGAGTTGACGAGTTCACATACTTCTAAAAAAAGAAATGGTTAAACCCTTGTTGAATCTTTTACCAAATTTAATAATCTTATAAACTATAGAGGTTAAATCTAGTAAAGGAATATTATCAGTCTACCACTTTTCGTTTTGTAGTCATTGTGTTAACATATATTCCAACGTGCAAATAATATCGGGAAGGATTTTACTCAAAAGTTGTTAGAAATATAGAAATTTCGTGGAAAGACGCATATCAAATTATATCTATCTAGCTCAAAGCGTTTTGATGCTCTCTTTGTCAAACAGACAGAGAGACTGAAGGGAGAGATCAAAAGGAAATTTAGGAGATCTGAAATTGAGAGTCTTCAAATTGCTTTGTTTGAGTTTTTTGATGATTGTAATTTTTTATATATATTTTGTAAAAAAAAAGGTAAAAATGAAAAAAATATTTATGATAATTATATTATGATCATTGTCAAAAACAAGTGAAAAACACTATTTTGAAATTTCCTCATTTGTTGAAATAATAATTAGTTTGCATTGATTTATAATTAATTTGCTGCATTTTGTAAGAATGGAATGAATTTGGCTGATTATACGTAAAATAAATCCTAACTTTCTTGATTTAAATAGAAATTTTATTCTTAAATCATGAACGAGTGAAATATTAATCCTCCATCAGGACTTATGTTTTTATACATGTTTCGTAACAGCTATGAGAACTCTCTAATCCCTCGCCTTTTGCAACAACAGCTATTAGGAATAAAATAGGTTTTATATGTTTAGACATTTTTTGTTTTACTTATCTTGGTGAAATTTCAATTAATATTTAATGAATTCATTGTATTTCAGCACAATTCAGATTTGAAGAAACTTTCAAGTCTCAAAGGCTTGATATTCACTAAACTTCTTTGCCTTCTTCAACTTTTTGAAAAACAAAAAAACCTATGGAACTTAATAATCTTGAATATATTTAAATAAACACATTCTATTTTCAAAGTTGTAATTTTGCAATTATAGTTGTTCTGTACAGATAACTAATAACAGATGTACAGAAATCATTCATTTATACTGTTAAACGGCATATTAAACTTTTACTGAGAACAAATATTGTAAGAATGAATTATAATGATAAATATAAAAAAACATTTATTAAAATTAATAATAATAATTTTTAATTATTAAATATATTTTGTCAAACTGGTATAGGATTGATTTTTTAAATATGACATTCAAATAATTAAATAGAAAACTTCTTTCTTATTCAAAAATTTCATCTCATCCTTTGTATTTTAACAATATTTTCTGTCTAAATATTCTTAATAAAAATTTGCATTACATAATATTAAAATTCTTAGTCAGAAAGGATTTATATCAATTTAATTCTAAAAGAAACATAACTCTAAGCAATATCCACACAAGCATCAGCCATAACGTACAGAAACATCTCATAAGAAGCCCAAAGCATTTTGTAGAATACTAAGACACTTGTTTTCAACCTTTTTTACATTATGGCAATCTTAATTTTTTAAAATAAAATATTATGATTATATTCCTGCTACTTATATTAGCTAAAAAAGAATTGGAAATACTATCTTACATAAATGAATATAATTTTTATTTGTTATTAGATTGTTTTTAGGTATTTATTATTTTCTGGAACAATTTAGCCAATAATTCGGTGAAATAATATAATATAATTATTCGGGTGAAATATGCACCATCCATGTAGTCTCTAAAACAGTGATTCTCAACCCTAATGGGGGGCGGGCATATCCAAGAGAAAATGTTATTTTAAAAAATTGATTAAGTGACTGAAAGGAAAGAACACACACACACAGACAAACATACAAAACAAAATACATTTCGACATATTTAATAATTAACTTATTAAATTAAAACAACTTCCTAAATTAAAAAATTAAATAATTATAGTAGATACGTTCAGTTCTTTTTCTATATTTACTTGAGATTTACATTTTGCCTTCAAAGAAGGCACCGCAGAAAATCCAGTTTCACAAAGGTAAGATGTTGAAAATGGTAGTAGAATGCGAAATGACCTTGTGTTTTAGTGCAGAAAACTCATCATCCACTCCTGCCCAAAATTCAAAGAGGGATTTATAACTAAATTTTCTTATGGTTTCGCCGCTTGCCATGAAGTCTATGAAGGTTTCTTCCTCTTCAATTGAGAGTCCTTCAGGAGTTTTTTGAAATGGATCCCTCACATACTTGTAATTTGATATCAGTTTGTCGTCAGCAAGAAAGTACTTTTTAAAATTATTTGCTAGCATTGCTAAATGATTTTCAATGGTTACAAAAACAAATTTTACATGTTGTTCTTCAGCCTTGTAAGTTTTAATACAGTAAAATCTCGTTACAACGAACTTCACGGGACCGTAAAATTTTTTCGTTATAACGGATATTTCGTTGTAACGGAATTTTCAAAATTGAACATAAGAAACAATTAGATTAAGAAATTATCAAAACCAACCATGAAAAACTGCTTTTCAAGAACGTGGATGCTACTATCATTTAAAATATGAAAAAAATTGACTTACCTCTAGGGAAGCAATCACCTTTAAAAAACAGATTGCAAAGAAATAAAAATTTTATTTTAGAAAGTCCAGGATCTTTTTCTGTACAAGGTTAGTCGTCACATTAGAAACTAAGTAGTTTTGAAGATGGTGAATGCTTGAAAAAATCAAGTCCGGCACATTATTTTGTGAATTAATAAATTATCGCAATGTCTCCAAACTCGCTAACGCTTCTGTTGAAGTAACAATTGGTGCATTGTCTTCTACCACAGTTTCTTCATTTTCACTGCTTTCGTCATCAGCATCACTCCTGTCGTCTTTAATGGATTGAACGATGTCTTCTTCTGCCAGTTCATAACATGTGAGGACGTTGTCATCTGCACCGAGATAATCGTTCAAATCAACCTCATCTGAAATCGAAGTTTTCTTTTTTGTGGGGGTTCCAAATTTCTTCTAACTCCGATTGCTGAGTTTCGTTTGGATTCTCTTCTTCTAAATCGGCATCCTCTGGAACTGAATCATCGTCTACTGAACGGGTTGAATGTTTCCAACAGTTGCCTATTGTGGATTGACTGATGTCATCCCAAGATCCACATATCCATTCAATAGCTTCCTTAATGTTGCATTTTTTATCCCCGTTTTTCTTCAAATCGCACAAAATTTGACGCAGTAAAAAGGTTCTGTAGTGCGATTTTACTGCTCGGATGATACCTTGGTCAAGAAGTTGAAGATTTGATGTGCAATTAGGCGGGAAATATTCCATATGGATGTTATCCAATTTTGGTGGATTATTATGGAGAGTACAGTTGTCAATGAGAAGAAGGATTTTCCTCCTCTTCTTTTTCATATCTTTATCAAAATCGATGAGCCATTCATTAAAAATAGATTGCGTCATCTATGCTTTTCTGTTTGATTTGTAAATGCATGGTAATGATTTACAGTTTTTAAAACATCGAGGTTTTGTGGATTTGCCAATGATGAGAACTTTTCGCTTCTCTGTTCTGGATTTGTTACAGCAAAAGAGGGCAGTGATTCGTTGCTTTGAAGCCTTCCCACCAACACATTTGTCACCTTTTATGGCCAAGGTTTTTCTCGGCTCAAGCTGAAAAAAAACTACAACTTCATCAGCATTGAACACATCAATTGGGCTGTATTTTTTTATGAGGGCTGCCACTTCTCCTTTTCTCCATTCGTTGACCGATTCCATCGGCGCGTCATTCGCCTCCCCAGATATGGATTTCATAACCACTCCGTACCGCTCTCGAAAGCGAATCAACCATCCAAAACTAGCACTGAAGTTTTCTACACCCAGCATCTTAGCAAATTCTAAGACTTTTTCTCGGATTAAAGGTCCGGTCAGTGGAACATTTCTGGATCGAACATTTTGAAACCATTTGAAAACTGTCTTATCAACATCTGTTAAGAAGTTGTAAAATATGCAACCAATAGGTGGCGCGCACGTAGTGTGTTGCCCCACCGAAAGTAAGCATAGCTCAGTAGTGTACGAGTAGCCGTGAATAAAAGTGGGAACTATTGGAAGATGTAACCCACTTCACAACTAGCGAGTATCATTCTTTCCTTTGAGTATTAATCCAAAATCCGAGCCAGTTACTCTTGTGATATCGTCCAGATGGTCCGTCGTAGCTGCAGGTGAGCGCATATTTCCAATAGTTATTCAATATTTGATATTTAAGAGTTAAAAAAAATTCATTTAAAATGGAGCCTTTAAAAACCAAAAAGAAAGTTTTGAAAAGTGCGTTGACAAGGCTTGAAAATAAAGTGGCATCGTCAATAATTGATGATGTAAATTCTGCAACTGTGTTATATAACTCTAAAATCAGTGAATTACACAATGACTTTAAACTGTTATTTGACTCAATTTTCTTAACGTGCAAACCAGATGAATTAGAGGAATTCATCGAAGAGAAAAATATCATAGACGATTCTATAGACGAATTAAGATTAAAAGTTAACCAGAAAATAAATAAGAAATCTGATCCTGAACATTCTTCAGACGTTGATCATGTTCTATCAGAAGTGAAATTGCCGACACTTTCTATCCCGAATTTCAACGGTAAAATCGAAAACTGGATAATGTTTAAAGACATGTTTACTGCAAGCGTAATTCAAAACAAAGCAATCTCTAATTCTATGAAGTTACAGTATCTAAAAGCGAGTTGCAGAGATGAGGCTTTAAGAGTAATCAATTCCATATCTATTTCTGATGCTAATTTTAATATTGCCTGGGAACTTCTAGAAGATAGATATTCGAATAAAAGAGAACTATTAAATTCCATTATCAAAAAACTTCTTCATCACCCTAGTATTAATGAATCATCGAGTGCCATCCTAAATTTAATCGATGTAACAAATGAATGTGTTCGATCTCTAGAAGTTCTAAATTATAAAGTTGAGAATTTATCAGAAACCATGATCGTGTTTTTAATTGTCGAAAAGTTGGATAAATCAACTCGTTATTGGTGGGAAAAAGAACTGACTAATTCCGAAGAATTTGGTACTTTAAATCAACTGCTTTCGTTTTTGCAAAACCAAGCGAGGACCCTTCTAAACAGTAAAATAAAAGAAAAAGAAATTAAAAAGAGTCATAACTTTCAAAATAAAGTTACGACTATGCTTTCTACATCTAATGTTAAAAACTCAAAATTTAAATGCGTAAAATGCCAGAGTCAAGATTTTCACGGACTTTATAGATGTCCTGAATTTCTAAATCTTTCCGTAAAAGACAGATTTGAATTCGTGAAAAAACATAATCTTTGTTTCAACTGTTTAAAATCTCATGCAGTACGAAATTGTACGTCTACTTTCAGGTGTCAAAAATGCTCGAAGAAGCATTCCACATTGCTTCATTTCGAGAACGAGAAACTAAACATTAGCGAAATAGGGGATAAAAACGGTCAAGGCCACGGAGATGAGTCATCGAGTCTCAATCCAAACGCCGTGAGCTTTGATTTGTGCAATGATCGTAGTATATTTTCCGGAGCAGCAGTGAAAGTAAGAGATGAAAAAAAATAAAAACGGCGATACTTTCAACTGCGATTATATTCGTTAAGGATCGTTACGGAAATCTGAAAAAGGCCAGATGTCTGATAGACTGTGGCAGTATGTGCTCGATGGTAACCATTAAGTTAGCAGATTTATTGCAAATAAAGAAAGAAAAAATATCCGTAGCAGTATCGGGTTTAAATAATGCCAAAATAAATGTAAACTCTAGAGTTAGCGCGGTAGTGTCTAACGGAAGTGACTTTGAGATAAAATTAGAGTTTTTATGCTTACCCAAAATTTGTAATATGTTTCCAATTGATTCGTTACAAATTCCAAAAGAGAATTTACCGAGTAATATTAAACTCGCCGATCCTGAATTTTACCGCCCAGGTAACATAGATATGCTTTTAGGTGCAGAGATATTCTATCAACTCTTGAGATCCGGGCAAATTCAAATGCCCAATTCTGAGATAATATTTCATAATTCAGTGTTTGGCTTTATAGCCACCGGTAGTGCTTCAAATTCCAAACCTCAAAATATACAACAAGCTCATTGTGGGCTTATTTATGATTGTAGTGACATAGGAATTGAAATCCAAAAATTTTGGGAGCTCGAATCAGTAGGAATTAAAGATGATCCTAATTGCAATGAGGTTGATCAGTCTTTAGAGACATTTGAAAAAACTGTTTGCTACAAAAATAATCGTTATGAGGTTGAACTACCGTGGAAGAGGAATTGGAATGAGCTTAATGATAATTACAGTGTTGCAAAAAAGAGGCTAGATTCCCTTGTGCGGAGATTTAAGAAAAATCCTGATCTAAATTTGCAATATCGTGAAACCTTTCGTGATTATGAGGAAAAAGGCATAATAGAAAAGGTGACCAATCCTGAGAAGCTTACGAACAAACCAGTCTACTATTTGCCTCACCAACCAGTGTTTAGAGATGATAGTTCAACCACAAAAATGCGTATTGTTTACGACGCGAATTCAAGTCAAAGCTTTCAACACTTGAGTTTAAATGACTGTCTTTGGCCTGGCCCAAACTTGAATTCCAATATATTTGACATTCTGATAAGTTTCAGACTGAACAAAATCGCAATCACATCTGATATTGAGAAAGCCTTCTTACAGTTATTGCTAGCTGAAAAAGACAGAGATGCAGTGCGTTTCCTATGGACAGAAAATGATACACTTCAAGTGTATAGATTTAATCGTGTTCTCTTCGGAGTAAGATCCAGCCCATTTCTCCTTTCTGCTACCATTAAGACGCACTTGAAAAAATTCCATGAGGAGTTCCCGACCACTACAGAATGTCTGGAGCGATCTTTCTACGTAGATGATTTTGTATGCGGAGCTAGCCGATTGCAAGATGCATTGGAAATTTCTACGCAAGCTGTATCCATAATGTCCGAAGCTAGTATGGTGCTGAGAAAGTGGACAACAAATAGCGACGAACTGATGCAGTTGTGGAAACGTGAAGGTTTAAAAACTCATCTGCAGCACAATCCAATTAGTCAGAGTACCGATTCAACCAAAGTTTTAGGGATGCTATGGGATACTGTTAAAGATCACCTGCTCGTAGGAATGCAGAGTTTAATGGATAGTCTATCGAAAAACGAGAACACGAAACGTTACCTCCTACGTGCAATATCAAAGATATTTGATCCTCTAGGTATTCTTACTCCATTTACTATTCGTGTGAAGTGCATCCTCCAGATCTTGTGGAAGAAGAAACTCTCTTGGGACGAAGAACTGCCCCCAGAGATTCAAAAGTTGTGGTGCCAATGGATGTCTGAGGTGCCTCGTCTTCCTGAGCTGCAGATTCCCAGGTGTGTACTAGGTTGTATTGAAGAACCCCCGGATGTCTTCGAACAGCATTGTTTTTGTGATTCAAGTCAAAAGGCCTATGGTGTTGTCATATATGCGAGAGTTGTGAAAGATTGCAGTGTTGAAGTTAATCTTCTAGTGTCCAAAAGCCGTGTTACTCCTCTTACCAAAATAACCTTGCCGAGACTGGAATTACTTGGTGCATTGCTCGCAGCCCGACTAGCAAACAAAGTTAAGGCAATCGTCGATCTCAAAAGACCTTCTAAAGTTTTCTTTTGGACCGATTCAAAAATCACCCTTTATTGGATTAAAGGATCCAGTAAGAAGTGGAAGTCCTTTGTAGCCAATCGAGTGACTGAAATCCAGAGTCTGTGTGATACAAGTGCCTGGTTTCACTGTCCTGGCAAACAAAATCCTGCTGACCTCTTAAGCAGGGGTGTCAGTGTTGATGTTCTATTAAATAGTGACCTATGGTGGAGAGGACCTGAATTCTTGAGAGATGTTGACTTTCCACAAATACGAGTAATGGTGATACTTCAGTTTCACCGAGTGACATTTCTGATGAACTAAAGAAAAGTTGTGACTATTCTCCACTTACCTTTACTATCCTCAATCATAATACTTTGATTGATGATATTCTTAAAATAAGTAATAACTATATGAGTATAATTCGTGTTATGTGCTATGTATTTAGATTCATACATAATGTTAAAAATAGTAAAAGACTTGCAGGTCATCTTACCATCAAAGAACTTCAACAAGCTGAAATGAGTGTAATTCAGCTGGTTCAACAAAGTGAGTTTGCAGAAGAGATTAAAAATCTCAAAAAGGGTGTTTCAGTTTCCATTAATAGTAAGATAAAATCTTTAAATTGTTTTTTAGATGAGAATGGTATTTTACGAGTTGGTGGCAGATTAACATATTCAGACCTGAGTTTAAATGAAAAACACCCAATTGTTCTGCCAGCCAAGCACCCTCTTACAGTAATTATAGTAAGATATTATCATTTAAAATATTTGCATGTTGGTTTTAATGCTTTATTATATCACATTAGACGTAAATTTTGGATTTTAAATGGTAGAAGTGTATGTAGAAAAGTTGTATATCAATGTATTTCTTGTTTTAAAAGCAAACCTGTATTACAGAGTCAAATTATGGGAGATTTACCCAAGGAACGAGTTACAACTTCATTTCCCTTTTTTTATGTTGGCATTGATTTTTGTGGACCCTTCTATATAAAGTTCAAAAACCAACGGAAGGGAGTATTAAATAAAGTGTATGTTTGTATATTTGTATGCTTAGGTACTAAAGCTATCCATTTGGATTTTGTATCTGACCTTACATCAGATGCATTTATCGCATGTTTGAAACGTTTTTTCAGTCGTAGGGGAAAATCCTCAAAAATATTTTGTGATAATGCTAAGAATTTTGTTGGTGCCAGCACTGAACTGAAAACATTGCACAAAATGGTAAGTCACCCAGATGAAACTTTAGCTAATTTTCTTCTTAGTGAAAATATTGAATGGAAATTTATACCTCCAAAATCGCCGAATTTCGGTGGTCTCTGGGAGTCAGGGGTTAAATCTTTCAAATATCATCTGAAACGTGTTATTAGTAATGCTCATTTGACTCTTGAAGAATTTCTCACAATAATTCTTGAGATTGAAAGTGTTTTAAACTCAAGACCCCTCACACCCCTGTCAACCGAATTCGACAATTTTGAGACCCTGTCACCAGGTCATTTCCTCATAGGTAGACCTTTAACTTCAATTATTGAGCCTAGTGTCATCAATATATCGGAGAATAGACTTTCCAAGTGGAAAAAGATAACAAAATATAGCCAAGAAATTTGGAAGTTATGGAAAAAGGATTATCTGAATACTCTACAGCAGCGTAGTAAATGGATGTTTTCCAAAAATAATGTAAAACTAGGTGAACTTGTGTTAATAAAAGATGAAAATATGCCAAGTGTAAAGTGGCTAACTCGTAGAATATCCGAATTATTTATCAGTAAAGATGCTAAAGTAAGAGTAGTGAATGTATTACTACCTACTGGTAAAATACTTAAAAGAAATGTTAGAGATATTTGTGTTCTACCCATAAATGATTGAATATACTGTAGATAAAATATAGTTGTAGTATTACTCAATGTTGTTATTATATAACTGTGTTTATTGCATCAATATCATCATGTATTTTAAAAACTATTGTATTCTTTAATATTGTATTTTGTAATAGAATATTTGTATTGAAACCCTTAAGGTTTCAAGGTCGGGAGTGTTAAGAAGTTGTAAAATATGTAACCAATAGGTGGCGCTCACGTAGTGTGTTGCCCACCGAAAGCAAGCATAGCTCAGTAGTGTACGAGTAGCCGTGAATAAAAGTGTGAACTATTGGAAGATGCGAGTATCATTCTTTCCTTTGTGTATTAATCCAAAATCCGAGCCAGTTACTCTTGTGATATCGTCCAACATCTTCAAATTGGGCTTTACGCAACCTTTTTCTTTGAGGGCCAAAAACAGAAGTTTGCAGTTGCTTAAAAAGGTTTTCACGATCTTTTAAAAAAGTTGACAATGTTGATGGAGAAATGCCATACTTTTTAGCCACCTCACTTTTTTTAATTCCATTGTCTACCTCGGATATGATGTTTTTCTTTTCTTCCAAAGAAAACTGTTTCCTTTTCACAGAAGGAGCCATCACTTATCGAGCTGTAGAGTAAGCAGAAACCTTACTTTTCATAACACTTCTCACTCCTGTCTGACAATCTACACTACACGAAAGGCTAGAGGCTTTTTTATTATTATTGAGAATGGGAACAATAATCATTCAGTTTTGTTTTCGCACCGCGACAATTTTTTGTTTACTTCTCGGAAAAATCTGTTTTTGTTTGTTAGTTACACTACCCGCCACCAACTTTTAGACAACTAAGAGACAATTAAAGCTTTTTCATTCACAGAAATTTTTTTTAAACAATGATTTTTGCTTTTTATATGATTTTAATTTCGAAGATTTCTCTGGGTTAGTTTACGTACTCTCTATGAAGCGTTTCCAAATGTCGTTTAAGTTTATTAGGTTTCATGCTGTCTGCCGCCAACATTTTTGAGCAAATAATACGCAGGGGCCTTTTTTCTTCATTTACTTCAGTACAAGTAAATCCAAAATTTAAGTATTCTTGAGAATATTTTTTTAAATTTTATTTTCGGAACCACGCTCGTCTATGTACTTGTTGATGTTTGTCTATCGTCTAATGCTCGCTTACGCCCGCTAAAAATTTATCTATGATTCTGCATAAGTCTGCTGCCGTGAATATTTAATACGGTGAATTGCAATTACATGAAAATATATATATCATACACATTTAGAATAGATTCAATAGCGATAGAAGGATCGACTCGAATGAGATTGTCTGGAATTGAAATTGGCGTCATAGAACTTTCTCCTTCTCCTTTTGAGAAAACGTTTGTTCACATCTGCGAAAGCTCCTAACTTAACTTTTAAACTGACCAGATAAATTCCAGATAAATGAAACTTCTCGTGAAACCGTGAGAGTGCCCGACGTGGCGGGAAGCAAGAACAATAAAAACACATTGGATTCTTGTTCTCTCAATGCTGAGGATCGGTGTTGAAAAATGTGAATAAATTTCTGTATTCTTGGTAATTTGTAAAGTTTAAAATTAAGATTGTAGTGTAGGTTTAGCTCCAAAATACTCAAAATACATTATTATTGTATACATTTTATTATTTACGGTGGGGAGGGGGGGGCGCGATGAAAATTATGATTGAAAATTGGGCCGTGAATACTAAAAGGTTGAGAAACACTGCTCTACTTAATGTTGTTACCAAGTACATTAACAAATAATTTGAATCAAGCGAGAAATTAATAGAGTATTGAAAATAATTTAATGGATGATTTCAATAATTATATTATACACAATTTGTAAAAGTAACTTTATAATTGTTAAGATTGCCAGAAATCCATTCAGAAAACCAAGAATATCGACAGTGAATATAACAGTATAATAGTGTATAGTATTAGAACATGTGAAATATGGTATTGATAAATTTATAAATAAACAGCAACCATATTTAGAAAGTAACGAGAATCAATATTGCATAACAGTCATTGGTAGAATGGCCGTTCCATTTTGAGAGGGTTTTCTTTGTTACATAATTGATTCGTATGACTTTAAATGTACATAAGAATGGTAAAAACGTTAAATGTGGAGACTTGAATTCAAACATTTTATTATTGCAAGTTTTATATTATTTTTCAAAACTTAAACTTTATACGACTTCCCATGTAACCAAAACAAATTTATAATTTTGGTTGTATATCAAAATTAATGGAATTTTGAAATTAATATTTATGTTCCTCTTCCCTGCGCAAATGCATATAATATAATAAACATAAACTATGCAGTAAAATAAAGGAATACAAAATATATCAATGTTGACTTAATGAACCTGGTTCAATTATTAGAAAGAAGAAATGCATCATAGATTCATGGTTTGGAAATTTTTTCAGTTTCTTAAGTCGGATGATGATCAATTCAGCATCCATCTTTAGCAAAAGTACCCTTTTGAATCATGGAGCTTCAAGGACGAAGTCATTGAGATGATGATTTAAATTAACTCATGATAGCTGATAGTCAATTTATATCGCAAAAAATTTAAACTTTTCTTTGAAATCTTATATGTAGAACATTGTACTCTATATGTCTATTAGCTCAATGAATAAATTAATGTAATCTAACTTTTAATCCATTAATAGACTAAACATACACAATATATAATATTTTGTATCGTTAAAATAGTTTCCTATTTGCACTTTACATTAATACTTATAAGTAACCAATGAATTATTAATATATGTATGTTAATATATTAATCGTTATTGGTTGCTTGTATACTCATTATTAGTAAACATTAATTGGTCAATATTTATACATGAATATAACAAAATTAGGTAATATTAATTTGAAAAGCCAAGAAAAATGTTATTTGAACGAATAAAAGTTGTTGTTAGTAATTAAAACAAGTTATATATAAGATATCGTTGATTAGCTCGACTTTCTGTTGAATTCCTGATAACATTTAATTTAATTTCCTTCCTATAGACGAAGTTCAATCGAAATTAAAGCAGCTCGATCTCAAAAGAGACTTCTAAAAGCTTTACACCTTATCATTAGTTAAATTCTTTGAATTGCGAGGACGGATGAATCCTTTCCTTTTCATCCGTCACACGCTCTAAATTA
>JAPMOQ010060897.1:0-13272 GCA_026543055.1 Argiope trifasciata
AGGCGCATGCGCATCCCAGTAGATCCACCAATCAGATTACAACAGATTGCAAACTAGGGACCATCTAATAAGATAGATGGTCCTGATATTAGGCGAGGGTAGTGGCAGTGAACGTGCTAAAATCAAATGTGGTTAATTAATCGATCTTTCAGATTCATTCTGAAGTACTTTTAAATTAAAAGAAAACAGAATAAAGGAAATAAAAAAAATTCTAATCTGCATTGTGTTACCCCAACTGACGTAAGAAAATCAGACATGTGCATTACGTAAACATGGCGTTGAAAGTTCTCTAGTAACAATTGACAACTGTGTTTTCCTTTAAATTAAAAGTTTAAAAATTATGCGCATAATACTGTTGTAGCTATCTCTAGCTCTATTAATAAATAAAATTTATTTGACCTGATTTTAAAGAATTAAGGACTTGATTTGCTGTTTTGTTTTATTTCAGGTGCACACTGTTAATAAATTGTTTTTAGGTTAGCTGTGTATTTTAAATGTGGTTAAGTTGGATTTGTATGCCATGTATTTCCCGTATATGCTTATAGTTTTAAGTACATTGTTTTTAGGATAGTTTCAATCTTTTTGATTTGATATTACTTGATAGTTTTTCGAAATGCCCATGAAACGCAGATCTAATCTTTCGAAAAGGAGTAATAAAGCTTGGGTTATGATAGTGACTAGAAGTAGATGGTCGAATCCCCCAATAGTATTTAGAATTAAAGAAGCGGAGTGACAGGCTATACCTAGATCAGCTGAAACGCCATAAACGGTATTAGAATAACGGAATTGATCAAACCGTCTTATACATACACATCAAAATTTTCAAGCGGGTAGAGGCTAGTAAATAATATTATATGTCTACTTTAATAAACAAGAGTAAATTTCTACCCATCTACTCAGTATTTTAATATTTTTGTGTAGATAAAGTTGGCGTAGATAAACCATGAGTTAAAGAAGTCAAGGATAACACTCGCTAACCTCAACTCAAGGCTTCATTCAAAGAACTAAACCTCAAATGTATTTTTATTCACAAGATGAAATGACTCGAATACTCCAGATTTCGAACGTTACAGAAGCTATTAGATCATTTTAGAACAAACTAGAAATAACAGAAAGTAAATCAATCATGAAATAATTTTGAAGCAATTTGCTTGCAGTCAGATACAAATTCTCGCTTTCAGTTCATAGCATTTTAAAACCACGCCAAACTTAGAACAAGTTTCTTTATAATATGTCCATATACACAGAAGAATTAATCTTTGAATTAGACAAAACTAGGCTCGGCAAGTCGGTTATAGCAAAAACTTGAAATTTGGAAATGAACAAAGAGATAAATAAAAGGAATACTTCCACTTTCATCCCCCCTCAGGGGCTCACCTTCTTTAGGTGAGTACGGGTGTCCCAATCCCGAGGAACCCAGGGATCTTTACTCGATTTAGTTTTACACTCCTCTACGCCTTCTGCTGTCTCCTATTTCTTCTTTCCCTCGAGGGTAGGCGAGGGAGCTCTCCATGAGAAGCTGTCGCCTCTCTGTTTGCTTCTTGCTTCTCATGGACAGCAAATACCCCCACGTGTTTGCCGTGCGTGGCGACCCATTAGACGGGTGGTACACTTTGGTCTCCGGTGTATCAATCGGCTGGTATCCCAGGCACTCAACTGGGCTGCTCAAGGGGATCAAGCGAAGGGGTCACTCCTTGGGTTTGGCGTTAAGGGTGGTCACTGTCCCCGGGGGTGACTCCCAGCGTATAGGTAACCGATTAGCACTAAGGCAAGCGCCGAGGTTGGGAATGGCCAGAGCCGGTGGCTGCCTTCCCATTTTGGGCTCCGTGGTGGGCGGTGCCGTCGGACCTGAAGTTCCATCAATATCGTATGCGTAAATCCAAACGGGCTCCCTTCGGTGGGCAACAAATTACTTCCAACGTTATTCCTACAGCACCAAATTTTCCTACTTTTTTCGTGATAAAAAGATCATCTGATTCTAATGAAACTTTTCATTCTGTTTCTCCATTTTTGGTGGAAAAAGCCATTACTGGTACTCTAGGCGAAGTTAAAAGCACTAAAAAACTCAGATCTAGCGACTTATTGGTCGAAATATGTTCTAGGAAGCAATCTCAACAGATTGTTAAAATCAAAGCTTTTTCAAATATACCGGTCATTGTTTCTCCCCATGCGTCTCTCAACTCTTCCAAAGGAGTTATTTCTTGTGGGGAGATGTTTAATGTTCCGATTGAAGAAATTACTAAGGAATTGCAAACACAAGGTGTGATCCATGTGCGGCGTATTTCTATACGGAGAGATGGTCAACTCCAAAACACTAAACATTTAATTTTGACGTTTAGTTCCTCTAAATTGCCAGAACACATAAAGGCAGGCTATATGCGACTTGCTGTTAGACCTTATATTCCCAATCCATTACGTTGTTTCAAGTGTCAACGTTTCGGGCATTCTAAATCTTCTTGCCGTGGGACTTTGACTTGCACCCGTTGTGCAGAAGTTGGTCATGACAGTAGCAATTGCAATGCTCAAGAGAAGTGTGTGAATTGCAAAGGGGAGCACACTTCTTTCTCTCGGAACTGTTTAGCCTGGAAACAGGAAAAAGAAATAATTTCCACTAAAGTAAAAAACCAAATATCTTATCAAGAAGCTCGAAAATTAATAAAATCTAAAACTTCTACCAATGGAAATAGTTATGCTTCTGCCGTCAAAAAGTTATCTACCTCATCCACTCAATGGGATCTAAATGATTTAACTTCTAGCATAAATCCGAGACAGATGGACTCTACACCAATAGAATGTAATTCAAATACTTTACCAAAGTCGGACCCTGTTGCATCAGTTTCTGCTTCACCTGATTTAACTGGTTTTAAACTTGTTACGCACAAGAAAAAGTTTAAAATGGCCTCTCCTTTTAAAACAAAAAATGGTAACATGGCTGAAAAAATTTCAAAATTTTATTTTGTATCACCTCGTCAATGTCCTAGCACAAGTACGATGCAAAAAACTCCAAATACTTCTACTCGAGCCAAACTGCTTTCTTCGCCTGACGTTGTTATTCCTTCAAAAGAAACAAAAGTGAAAAAATCTCGGGAATCTGGTGCTGATGCCGAGATGAGTTCATCCTATGTGTCAGATGGTGACGATGACACATTAGAATATAACATGTCTGAAGTCTTGGAGGACTCCCTAGAAGTGATTAGTCCTCCACCTCCTTGCAAGCCCAAAAGAGAAAAAAGAAAGTATATTATTCCGACAAAATACAAAAATATTTAGCATTTTTGCTTAATTTTTTTCTCTTTAACATTGTTATTTATTGCCCTGAATTTTCTTTTGGTTTTATCACGCTACATTATTTTTTCTACATCTTTCTACATCTACATTTTTCTAATTTCATATTGTTTACTTGGTCAATATTTAATCCTTTCATCAATTTACGTTATTCGTTTCATCGTTGCTATTTTAGATTTAATGATGCAATGTGAAAAACTAATTGTACTTATCAATTATCATGAAACATTTTCAATGTTTTTAGAATTTTAACACATTTTATTCAAAATCACCATATATTTTAACACCATGAACTTGTTTATTCACCATACGTTTGGCGCAGTATTTTCAGGACTGGCTCTTGCGCCAATAAAACCAACCAACCAACCTGCCATCCCTGGTAGGGCTCCGTAGTGGGCGATGCCGCTGGGCCTGAATCAACATCAATGTCGTATGGGCCGTAAAAACCGTGCTCCCTTCAGTTGGCATCTCAATGATAAAGGTGAATTAAGAAAATCATTTGATATATTTTTTATTTTGAAACGCATATCCGATACAAATGAAAGTTTTCATAAGTTTCATAAATAAGTTTTCATAAGTTTTCATAAGAAAGTTTCTCCGTTCTTGGTAGAAAAATCGATATCATCTAATCTTGGTAATACTAAGTCTATTCGGAAACTACGTTCAGGAGACCTGCTTATTGAGGTTTAATCTCATAAGCAAGCAGAACAAATTATTAAAATGAAATGTCTAAGTACCATCCCTATTTCTGTTACTTCACACGCATCTCTTAACTCCTCAAAAGGTGCGATTTCTTGTGGAGAACTTTTCAATGTTCCGGTGGAGCAAATTTGCAAAGATTTTCAGGCCATTGGCGTTACACATGTGCGTCGTATCAAAATCAGAAGAAATGGGGAACTAGTTGATACAAAGCATTTAATTCTCACTTTCCATTCTCCTAAAATACCAGAGTCAGTTAAAGCAGGATATATGAAATTAGCAGGAAGACCATATTTTCCAAATCCCCTGCGATGTTTTAAATGCCAGCGTTTTGGGCATTCACAAGCTTCATGCCGCGGAAATCTGATTTGCGCACGCTGTGCGGAAGCTGGACATGACAGCTCTGCGTGTACTAAACCAGAGAAATGCGTCAATTGCAAAGATTCTCATACTTCCTTTTCTCGTTCATGTTCTGCTTGGAAATTTGAGAAAGAAGTGATAGCTGAGAAGGTAAAAAAAGATATTTCCTATATCGAAGCCAGACGTATTGTTAAGTCTCGCACTCCTTCTTCAGGTGTCAGCTATGCATCTATGGTAAATAAAAGATTCGGAACCACAAGCACTCAGATTATATCTGCAGTCCTACCATCCGAATCTATTCGATTCAAAACATCGTACATACCTTCGGAGACTTGCCCTAGACATGATGAAGCTTTTATAACTGCATTCAATCCCAGTACATGTGCAGAACAATCAATCCTCGGTCCCAAAATCTAATGTAAGTTCGCCTGATTATTCTGATTTTAAAACAATTAGTAACAGGAAAAAGCCCCAAAACGACAATAGGATTCATAAAGATAATCCAAAACTAAATATCAACAAAGTATCAAAACATTATAAAACTTCGCAGCTTTCAAAGTCTGACAAGATTAATTTGGATAAAAAGCAAAGTGCAAAGTTTCTTAAAACTACACCTAGAAAGCTTTCTATTTCCGCAGAGGGAAATTCTGGGAGGAATGGTGTAACAGGTGCATATAAGATTAAAAACTCTCCAACCGTTGTATGTTCTGCCGATTCTGAATCTAAAACACTAGATGTTCTCCCTTCGGGAAAATCCAGCTATCCATTACCACAGGCATCTGATATTGATGCAGAAATGTGTTCTAGTGCATCGGATGGTGATACACTCGAATATAATATGTCTGAAAACTTAGAGGACACATCTGAAGATGCTAGTCCTCCAACTCCACCTGTACCAAGTACTACACGTAAACGGGAGAAAAGATACTCCCATATTATAATTCCAACAAAATATAAATAAACATATATCTTCTTTTCAACTTGACATTTAAAAATTATTACCTCGTAGTTATATGTTGATTTTAAAACTTGAGTTTATTGCATGACATGTTCTTCGTTAACACATTTTAATCTTTGCTATAAATTTATTCCAATGTTACACATGTTTTGCGCTGGTTTTCCATGATTTTAGACATTTATATTTATGTAAGGTGCGACTTGTATTTTGACATTTTAATATTTTATTGTACCATGATCCTGTTGATCTAACATATGTTTGGCGCAGTATAGCCAAGTATGGCTCTTGCGCCAGTAAAAGCAAATAACCTAACCTAACCTATCCACTTTCATCCCTGTTTTCTTCCACTTTCATCCCTGTTTTTACATAATCAGTATTGTTGGTACTTCAATAATGCAATATATTTTATTTCTGCTTTCAATTTTTCAAACTAATAAACCTTATGAAAGCTCAATTTTTTAAATCTTTATATGAGAAGAATATAAAAGAGTAAGCACAATTTTAGCAAAGATCTTGAAGAATAGTTTTCGAAAATCGGATGTCCTAAACTTCAATGAACAAGTACTCTCTCTAGACTTTACTAGGGATTAAAAAAAAAACCGGAAACAGAGATTGACATTCACAATGACATGCTTAGAGAGAAATGATAAAAATAGAGAGTTCTTCATTCTGAACTTCATGAGCATTTATTTGCAAGCAAAAGTCGAATCACCGATGGAAGAAATTCCTTCATTGTAATCGGAAAAGAATAATGCCACTGAAAAATATCCGTCTCTTCTGGAATGAAGTGAATATTTTCTACTCGTATTTCAAAATTTTCTGTCAAGTGCTGAATTTTTTTTCTTTCTCTTCTTCCAAACAAGAGTCAGAGGAAATATATTACCAGAAACTTGTTTAAAAGAATTTTTCTTTTTTGATGATTGAAGATTCATTCAATTGCTCACTTTTGAATGAAATCTTCGATTTATTCGAAATAGAGATATGCCTGCCTGCTTGTTTTAGAAGAAAGACAGCAGTAAAAGAGACTGTTTCAAAATTTCAAAATTAATTCTGGAAACTACTTCTGGAGTCTGCGAAAGTATAGAAAAGTGGGACGCCAGGAAAAAAAAAGATACAATTTCTTTTGTTTCTCATTTTTCCTGAGAATCTCTTCAGTTCAGAAATAGAAATAGTTGAAATTTTTAAGAGTAACAAAATTTAAAGAAGAAAAGAATTCTCACTGAATTCGAACAGCTTTATTTAATGTAAGAGAGAAAACGCAAAATTCAGAATTCGGTTCTTTTTTTTTAAAAATTTTGAAAGCTCCTTTTAAAGGTTCTTTTCAACAGAATCACTGAATAATATATCAAAGAGAAGTTTTTAAGAATAAATTACACTGCTTAATTTTATAATGTCATATCGATATGTTTTTAAGGATGTAGTTACATTTTGGATTTATTTGTATGAACTATAATAAACTTCATATCGAATATAAAGTAATGCATGTAAACGTTAATGTATATTCGATATATCATAAAGGTTAGGAACAGTGATGTGCATATGTTGCATTATAATAGATGTTAATAATGCATATTGATTCATAATAATATATAATTTATATTCGCAAGAATGTATATCAATTTATAATAATATATGCTAACAATAATGTATATTTGATACATAATAATGGATATTAATAATAATGTGTATTCGATGCATAATAACGGATGTTAACAATAATATATATTCAATTCATAATAATGGATGTTAACAATAATGTATATTCGATGCATAGTAATGGATATTAACGATAATGTAAATTGATTCATAATAAAGGATATTAGCAGTAATGGGAATCGATTCGTAATAATGCATATTAACAATAATGTCTATTCGATATATAATAATGAATATAATAAGATGTTCAACCAATATATGGATTAGCCCTTAGAATTGAATGAAAGAGTCATAAAAATAAGAATTTTTTCTTTCAAATTTAGTTTAACATAGTGGTACGAATTCTGTAAATGGAAACAATTTTGGCTTGCTGGCGAATTTTTAGAGCCATGTTTGTTGATAAAGGGATAATAATTAGAGATTTGGTTACAGATTTGTCAATATATCTGAAGACCAAATTTGTGAAATTTTAACTTTTTTTGAAGAAATTCATTCGTTTTACAACAGTATGCAATAAATGATACAAAGGAGGTACTGCTAAGCGTTGGCATGTGAGAGTTGCTTTTGACAGGGACAAAACTGCTAAATTTGCCGAGCATCTGAGTTTATTTGTCAAGTAACACCTTTTTTTTCACGTTTCTTAATGTTAGCTAGTGCCTTGCTGTTATAATTTGTAAAAGATGGGATTAAGTTTGATTTGAAAATATTTATAAATAACCACTCGCTGTAAATAAATTTCGATTTGTGTTGCTGTTCAAATTAAAGTCAGTTGAATTTATGAAATATTTTGAACAGCAAAATTTCAAAATATGAATTTTTAGTCTTGCCATTCTAGACATTACTTTTTATTAAATGGCATTCCCCTCAGGGGCTCACCTTCTTTAGGTGAGTACGGGTGTCCCAATCCCGAGGTACCCAGGGATCTTTACTCCCTTTCAGTTTAATCTCCCCTCCGTCTTCTTCTTTTGACTGTCTTTTTTCTTTCCCTCGAGGGTAGGCGAGGGAGCTCTCCATGAGAAGCTGTCGCCACTCTGTTTGCTTCCTGCTTCTCATGGACAGCAAATACCCCCACGTGTTTGCCGTGCGTGGCGACCCATTAGACGGGCGGTGCACTGTGGTCCCCGGTGTATCAATCGGCCGGTAACTAACAACTTGAGTTGCTAGTCTGCTAGGGATCAAGCGAAGGGGTTACTCCTTGGGCTTGGCGTTAAGGGTGGTCACTGTCCCCGGGGGTAACTCTCAGCGTATAGGTAACAGTTAGCGTTATGATAAGTGCTGAGGCTAGGTACAACTAGAGCCAGTTACTGTCATCCCTTGTAGGGCTCCGTGGTGGGCGATGTCGCTGGGCCTGAATCCTTTGTAATGTCGTATGGGCAAATCCAAAGCGGCTCCCTTCAGTGGGCAACAAATTAATCAAACTTCTTCACTACATTTTGATCATTTTTTTATAATCAAAAGAATTTCTTCGAACCATATGAGACCTTCCATAATGTTTCACCTTTTCTCGTTGAAAAGGCAATTACTGGTACTCTTGGTACTGTATCATCGACACGGAAGTTAAGATCTGGTGATTTGCTTGTTGAAGTGAGTTCCCGCAAGCAATCACAACAAATACTGAAAATGAAAACACTTGGGACAATATCTGTAAACGTAAGCTCTCATGCTACTTTAAATTCTTCAAAAGGTGTTATAACGTGTGGCGAATTGTTTAACGATTCCATTGAAAAAATTACTTCGGAACTGAAACATGAAGGAGTAACTCATGTACGCCGTATAACTATCCGGCGGGATGGACAAATCCTTCCTACTAAGCACTTTATTCTCACGTTTAACAACCCTAAATTACCTGAATCAGTGAAAGTCAGCTATATGAAATTGGCTGTTAGAAAATATATCCCAAACCCACTCCGATGTTTCCAATGCCAACGTTACGGGCATTCTAAATCCAGCTGCCGCGGCACTCTCACCTGTGCGCGCTGTGGAGAAAAAGGTCATGACAACCAACAATGTTCTGCTCAGGAAAAGTGCGTTAACTGTGATGGTAACCACAATTCCTTTTCTCGATCTTGTCCCCATTGGATATTGGAAAAACAGATCGTATCGGTCAAATTCAAGGAAGATATTCCTTACCCTGAAGCCAGGCGAAAAGTACTTTCTCAGACACCAACACCAGGCATGACTTACGCCTCTATTGCCAAAAAACAGTTTTGCGTAAATTGCTCCTGTGCAAATTGTGTGCAGAATATGCCGAAAACTAAACTTCCGTCAAAAGTGTCAGATACAGAATCTGAAAATTCTGGAACCAGTGCTTCTGAACCCAGTAAACCGGAAAAACCTCATCACAAAGTAAAACCTAACAAGGCCTTAAAACTTAAGATTTCAAAACGTGCATTCCCTCAAAAAGATCTTCGTCAAAAAATGAAAAAGTCATCTAAGAGTAACTCGGTCGCTCTGGGACTTGCTAGTCAGGGGAAAGTCTGCAAGGACTTGTCATCTATCTTTGGTGGCGTGCCCAAAAGTCCCGATAGCATTTCACTTCACCCATCTGAAGAGGATGATAACGACCTCCAAATGAGTTGCGATTTATCGCCAACTCCATCTAATGCTCCAAATAATTCTTTTAAAACTAACATTTCTTAATGGGTTTTTGTCTTTCATGGAACTGTCGTGGCATTCGTCCCAAATTAACAGAAGTTAAAACAATTCTTAACAAATTTCATCCTGTTTGTTTCTGCCTTCAGGAAACATTCTTGAAAACCAACACCCCACTTAAATTACGGGGATATAATATTGTTCGGAAGGATGCAGAAAATAGCTCACATAATTCTGGGGGAGTATGCATTCTAACCTCCAATTCCTTTCCGAGCACTCCTCTCTCACTTCATACTGATTTGCAAGCTGTTGCTGTTCAGGTGCATGCAAGATCCTTAATTACAATCTGCTGTATCTATTTACCTCCTAATATTTCTATTCGTCAACAAGATCTTGACAATTTAGTGAATCAACTCCCAGCACCGTTTGTTCTACTTGGTGACTTTAACGGCCATTCTACTTTGTGGGGCTCGGACAGAACAAATTCTCGTGGGCAACAGATCGAGCAGTTTATTTCTAATAACTGTCTCTGCCTGCTCAACAATGATGAAAAGACATATTTCCATGAGCCCACACGTACTTTCCATAGTCTAGACTTGGCCATATGTTCTCCTGAACTTCTGCCATTGCTAACCTTTACGGTTAGCAACAATCTATATAATAGTGACCATTTTCCTATTATCGTCTCCCATGCTGATAGTAGCGGTACGACTTCCCGCCCGCCACATTTTCTATTCCAGCGGGCAGATTGGACTGCTTTTAGACAGCTGGCAGTGATCACTGAATCTATGGTTAGTGCGGAAGACATTACGGAAGCAATACGTCTCACCGTTGAAAGCATTTTAACTGCTGCAAACATCTGTATCCCAAAATCCTCCCCACGTCCCCGAAAATTTTGTAAACCTTGGTGGAACGGGGCCTGCCGTGACAGTTATAAGACCCAAAAACGACTTTGGAATAGATTTCGCAGGTATCCTACGACAGAGAACCTAGTAGCTTTTAAAAGAGCCAAAGCCATTGCACGTTGTACTCGTCGTCGATGTCAGAGGGAATCGTGGATTAGTTTCGTTTCTTCCATCACATCAAATACTTCTAGTAAAACTTTGTGGAAGAAGGTAAAGGCTGCTAATGGTATATATAATGAATCAACTATTCCTATTTTAAATACAGGAAATATGAAGTATTTCGCTCCATTAGACATAGCAAATATTCTCGGTCAATCATTTGCGCAAGTTTCTTCTACCGATTCTTACAGCCCTACTTTTCTGGCGATTAAGAATCGTGCGGAACGGTTGCCTTTGCGCTTTAATGACCGAGATACCTCTCCTTACAACTGTAAGTTTAGTATGTATGAATTGGAAACAGCATTATCAAATACCCACGATACCAGTCCCGGACCAGATGGAATTACTTATAACATGCTTCGCCATTTAAATTCTGTTTCGCTTTCCAATCTGTTGTTGCTATTCAACAGAGTTTGGACTGAGCATACATACCCCGCTCAGTGGCACGAAGCTACTGTAATTCCTATCCTAAAAACTGGCAAAGATCCATCTAACCCTCTGAGTTACAGACCGATAGCACTAACGAATTGTCTTTGCAAAATCTTTGAGCGTATGGTAAATGCCCGCCTTATGTACGAATTGGAGAGACAAGGATACATCTCCCCGTTGCAGAGTGGTTACCGCAGAGGTAGATCGACCTTTGATAACCTCGTATTGCTGGAAACCCAGATACGTAACGCATTTGTTAGGAGGAATCACCTTGTCTCAATATTCTTCGATATTGAGAAGGCGTACGACCGCGCATGGCGATATGGCATACTTTCTACGTTGTTTAAATTTGATTTTAGGGGAAACTTGCCAATCTTTTTACAAAACTTTTTATCTCATCGAATATTTCGTGTCAGAGTTGGTAATTTTTATTCTGATTCTTTTATTCAGGCTGAGGGAGTTCCACAGGGAAGCGTCCTCAGTGTTACACTTTTTATAGTTCATTTGAGTCAGGTTTTATCTGTTTTACCATCATCTGTTCATGGAACTCTTTACGTTGATGACTTGCAGATCTCGTGCCAAGGCAGCAGCATAAATCTCATTGAGCGTCAATTACAGAATGCAGTTAATAAAGTGGTAGCTTGGTGCAACAGTAATGGGCATGCAATCTCTCCCGAGAAGAGTAGGTGTATTCACTTCTGCCGAAAACGAATAATTCATCCGGATCCAAATATCTATATTCAAAATGTACTTATTCCTGTGGTGAGTGAAGTGCGGTTTTTGGGAGTGATATTCGATAGAAAACTTACCTTTCTTCCGCATATTTTGAATCTGCGGAAGAGGTGCGAGAAAACGTTAAATATATTGAGGGTGCTTTCCAGAACATCATGGGGTGCTGATCGAACCTCCCTTCTCCGTATTTATCAGGCAATCCTTATCTCTCGGATAGATTATGGGTGTATGGTATATGGCTCCGCACGTCCGTCTGTTTTGCGGCGGCAGGATACAGTCCATCATTGTGCTCTGCGCATTTGCTCTGGTGCTTTCCGTACGTCTCCAGTTGAAAGTCTCTATGTTGTATGTCACCAACTACCGCTTTCCTTAAGACGAAAGAAACTGTCTACTTTATTTTATTTCCGAACAAAATCTGTTCTAAATCATCCACTAAACGAAATTTCACTGCCGGTTGGCCTTCGTCGACTTTATAATGCTCGCCCATCTCATATCCTGCCATTTTGTGAGAGAGCGAGATTGCTCCTTCATGATTCAGACCTTAATATTGTTCGTATTAAAGCTGTTGCCACTTTTAGTTTTCGACCTTGGGATATTCCACAGTTTTCTTTCTTGAATCCTTTCTTGGGATTCGATAAATCCTCAACTGCACCAGTGGTTTTCCAACAACTCTTTTTATATCATCGATATCTGTATTCTTCTTTCGTCCCAATTTTTACGGATGGCTCGAAATCAGATGGATATGTTGGTTGTGGAGTCGTTTTTACATCTGTTACACTGAGTCATCGCCTTCACAATTCCTGCTCTGTTTTTACTGCTGAATTAGTGGCAATTTTCTGTGCTCTCCAGAATATATCAAACTCAGGTCAGCGTAAATTTATCATCTATACCGATAGCAAGAGTGCTTTGGAGACACTTTCAAATTACCAAAATCAGATGCATCCTATTGCGCTCAAAATTTTATTCACCTTGCAAAATTTAAAAAACGATGACTTCCAGATTATTTTCTGTTGGGTGCCGAGTCATGTTGGCATCTTGGGAAATGAGACGGCAGACTTGGCCGCAAAATCTGCAACAACCTTCTTAAACATAGGTATTCCCTTTTGTGACATTAAAAAGTCCATTAATCATTACATCTATTCTGACTGGCAAAAGTCATGGGATTTACAGATCCAAAATAAACTACATTCCATTAAAACTGATATTTTTCCTTGGCCTGTTCATCCTATACGTGAGATGGATGTTAAATTGACTCGTCTCCGTATAGGACATACGCGTTTCACTCACAAACACCTAATTTTTGGTGAAACTGCCCCTGTGTGCAACAGCTGCCAAGTTCAATTTACTGTTCATCATATTTTAATTGACTGTCCTGTTTTTAACACTTATCGTTCTCGTTGTTTTACCACGTCTTCAACACTACAAGACTTGGTGGGTGAGAAAAACCACCAAAATATTTTTAAATTCTTAAGAGCTATTGGGTTTTTTACGTACATT
>JAPMOQ010060905.1:0-11596 GCA_026543055.1 Argiope trifasciata
TTACTCCTAGATCATGTGATTTAACATCATTGGATTTCTTTTTATTGGGTTATTTGGAGTTAAAGATCTAGGCCAGCAAGCCCACAAGCATGCATTTATTAAAGGAGGAAATTCAATGCTGCATCAATAAAATTCAGTCATACTTATGCAAAATGGTCATGGAAAATTTCGACAAAAGAGTATGTATGTGCCAACAAAGCTTTTTGCCCTATGTTTTTTTCCATATATAACTCTATTCTGTGTAATTTGTAATTCAATAAAAATATAACAATTTAAAATAATTTTTTTTTAAAATTCTTGTGTTAATTTGAATCTTGCATTAACATATTGCTCTATTGTGTAATGCTCCATTTTCACTAACCCTAAACTATCAGCTGACAAATAATCTTTTCCCCAGTTGTATTACCAACACTTTACTGCACAAACCATGGCAAATTCAAATTTTGAGTTAATTTTGGGGCAGCCTTTATAAAAAGCAAATATTCATTAAATAACGTTCTATCCAATTTTGCATATCATAAATGGAAACATTTTCAAATGTAATCCTTACATGCGGGAGAGGGGAAGCTGCAACAGAAGGCTGGACAGCTACATTTTGGGGAGGAGTATGCGAGGCTGCTGATTGGGCAAGCATGACTGTGCCTGCTGAAACTGGAGTTCCAGTTCTTGATCGATTAGGGGCAACAGAAACTGAAGCTACAAATGGCACAGTGGCAATGCCATATGATGCTGCAGATTCACAAGGTACACTAGCTGAAGCTGACTGAGTTTGACACTGAACTTCCACATCTTCAGAACCCATAATTAAAGCCAAATCCTGCTACTTCCTTCTGTGAAAATGGAATAAATGAACTAATGATATTAATAATAAGAGGGTGAATTTGCAATAAGTCTGACAGAAAAGTCCAAAAATTAATTCCAATCTGAAACTTCTGAAGAGAGGAAAAATAGAAAAAAATGCAGTAAATATCAAGAAATATCAAGCTAATTTTAAATATCCATCTTAGAAACATCTATTTTGCATAACATTATAAATAACTTAACTGTAACTACAGTATAGCTATAGTAAAAAAAGTAACAAAATTTTTCATTTATTTAAAAATCCCCCACCCCATTTAATATGAAGCAGTCATGCTTTGCTATAGATGCAGTTTACACCATGTAACTTCAATCTGAGAACTTAAGTAAACAATTAATATTAAAATATTATCTTTAAAAAAGGTATAAAATCTTAATACTTTGATTAAACCAAAAAATTTTAGGAAAAAAAAAGCCATTATAAATTTTTTATGAATATTCAAGAATTTCTTTAGATTGAAAAGTGGTTAATTTTCAGATCAATTAAATCAAGCAGAATTATATTTATATGAAATATATTTGAATAAGATTATTTTCTTCGCAAATGTATAGATGATAAATAGATTCTTAATTTATAAAAAAAAATTTCATAATCATCAACAAAATATATACAGTTGCTGAATTTATATATTTGAATATATGCAATCAGATATATTTAAAATCCCTTATTCTTCCATATATATATATATATAGATATATATTTGGCTAAATTTCAGAAATTTAATGAAAATTACAGCACACATATCTCAGAGCTTAAATCTATAGTGTCAAAGTGATTAGCTACTAAAACATATTATTATGTAGTACTTTTTTAAGAAAAACCAATGAAAATGAATTATAGAATAAATATATTTTAGAACAATTATTATCAGCGGCCATTTCATGCTTTATAGTAACTTTGAAAGTGCTGTAACTTAAAATACTATATTAAGAATTGATGCATTTCTATATAACTTAAATTTAATCTTTGTTTTAGATTATTGTGCATAAGTAAATAATAAATTTATAAAAATGAATTACAAGTTTAAAACTTGATGCTTTTTTAATAAAGAAATTTTAGTTTTTTTAAGTTTTTTTCTGATTTTAAAACAAGTTTTAAAAATATATATATATATTTTCATGGCATTAATACTTTTAAAGATTTACAGAATGATAATTGAACTAAAAAAAAATCAAGAAGTGTACAGTTAAAATAAATATGAAGCATTTTTCATAAAATATATAGTTACAAAATAATTTTATCCTACAAAAGATTTAAAAATTATCTAGCATTAATTTGCTTCTATTTTCTAATTCATTTAGAATTCTGAACCAGCACAATATTTTTCAATATCAGAAAAATATTTAAAACACTATTAGACTATTTCTGATTAGGTTGATTAGACAGCTTTCTTGGACCTGTAGAATGAATAAGAGCATCACACAACTATTTAAAAAAATTTATTAGCCTAGTTGTTAAATAAGAAAAATAAAAAATTTAAAATATATAAAATATTACGATTATAATGAATACATCTGTTTGAGAAAAGTTATCACATTTTTAATAATATATTTGAACATTACTACACAAACTGCTACGTTAAAACTTTTCTAGGCATGTTCAATAAAGTAATTTTTGATAAAATTATATTTACTTGAAAGATAATTTTTCTCATTCTTTCATAATCATGCTTGTATTAAAAAAAAATATTATTTTACAAAAATTAATCATACCATATTATTTACTTTATCTATGATATTAATATATATTTAGAAAATCCTTAAAATAAATGAAGATAAGTCATAAATAAATAAATTCATGAAAATAAGTCATTACATATACATTAAATGGGTTGAGGTATGAAACTAATTTAAACAACAATTTTTTTAAGGCATTTCTTGATTAACATTGCCTTGGCTGCAAAATTATTAAATATGCCACTGTTGCTGGATTTTTTTCTTAATTATTAAGAAATTAAAGTATTGTGTAACAATAAAATAGTGTCATGTATATGAATGGCTAAAAGAAATTGGGATTAGATAAAAATCCAGTTTTTCTCCTCCCCTTTTTTTCTCCTATGAAGAAAACATAATGTTTTTACCTAGAGATCAGAAAACACAAAAATGGAAGATGAATTAAATCTTTGATACTTCCAGTATTATGAACAAAATTACATAAATTTATAAAAAAAGTTATGCACTGAAAATATTTCAGTTCCACTGGGATTAGCATACAAACTGTAACAAGAAATTATATTCAATTATTGGCATGCTACAAAAGAATTAAATAAAGTCATATCCTCTGAGCATATTCCTAGAATTGAAAAAAAATCATTGCATTATTGCTGTTTTATTTTTCAGCAATAAATCCTCCTAACCTAACTATCACTATACTAGTATGATTCACATCTGACATATTAAAATGGATGTTAAATCTTATTACTAACAATGTTGAGGTAAGAATTATAATACAATCAATATCTGAATTAACAATATAATTTAATGGCTTGAAGAAAATGACATTTGCATTGATCAGAAATGTAAACAAACAAATAAATAAAAATGCAGCTGTTAAATTTAACAGGAGGATCTCTAATAAGCATATTAGATCTCATGATGCATAAATATGCACATTATTTGTTTTTTAAGCCCTTAAGAAATATCAAGAAATATTAATTGATAGATCAAGATGAAAAATTTCAAATATATTTCAATGAACATCCAATATAATTAAATTTATAACTTTCTTACATCTAAGAAATTTAATAAGTTAAAGTATAAAACAAGAAAATTAATACTGGTCTAACAAGAAAATTTAATAATGAAATCAATAAAAATAAATACTTAATTTAATAAATTACTAGAATTTTCTTAGATTAAATTTAGTAAAGATGCGAGGAATAGGAAATTAACTAAATCTTAATTTAAGCTCAAAATGGGGAAAAAAATACCACCATGCAAAAATATATTTTTAAAAATTAATGCGTTCAAATATATTCCTCCACACACATAAGTTAAGATTATATTAATATTTTAGAAATAGAATAATCATGATAAAACATATTTGAAGTTCATTTCCTTATTAATATAAAATGCCTGAAAACATTGTCACCCTATTTTAAGATTTTACCTGGCATTCTTAATATTGAAAAATACCATGGGAAATCAAAACTATCACATGGTAACAGGGTTGAATCTTTTTTTACATATGAGTAGTAGTTTTATATAATATGGGAGCTAATTATAATACAATCAAGAAATATAGCCACATATAAATAATTAAAAAAAATCTCTAAACTACATTAATATTTCAAATACAGATAGAATATTAAAATACTTATTTAAAATTTCTAGATATTATAGGCAATCAATGGTATATCGAAAACCATTATTTTTTTTCCCATCACAACAAAGAATTCATTTGAAAATCAAGATAATGCAATATTAGTACATAAGCTATTATTAACTTTAAATTAAATATAAGTATAGATATGCATAGCTTTCAATAAAAATTATACATAAATGAATTAATGGCACTTGAATTAAAGAATGCAAAGGAATATTTGTTAATGAATTTAGCTTCAGATACAATAAATATTCATGAATTAAATTGAAGAAATTTTTATATATGAAATATAAATATTTTTAGAATGCTTAAAAAAGCAAAATATATTATTGTGCTAAATGAATTATTTCATAAAAAATATAAATAATTAATGCAAAAAACGCACATTAATTATTTATAATAAGTAGAAAAATTACTTTGCAATATAAGACAAATACTGATGAAGCTTTAAATAAACATAGCCAGAAAACTTACAAAATATACCAAATGTTTAAAATTTTTGAAGACATTTTGTCAATTTTAGAAAATAATGAATTATATATTAAGAAATTACCAAAGTAAGTCGTAATTTTAAAATGATATTTTTAAATAAAACTGCATCATAGTATTAAACATTCGACACCAGAAAAGCATCAAAGCATACGATTTCAAGAACTTACCCAAATTACACCCATATTGGTAACAATCAGAAGTTTATTTTAGTAGTATATAAAGAAAAATATATTAATGGAATGTCACTTAAAGGTTATTTTAATATGAGTAATAATTTTACTGGTGTCTACTCACCCCTTCAAAGTTGACAGCGTCCATCTCTAGTTTGTGTCGATAGAATAAAGAATTAATTAAAATTAGAAAAGGGACGCCATCACGATTTAGAGATTAATCATTTGTCGTAGACGATGATTTGGTACAAAGATATCTCTTCTAGAGATATTTGAAAAAATATATAAATATTGAGAAATCATTTAATTTAAGTCCATTCCTGTCAAAAACTTCAAGAGATGAATACAAAACTGACAATCATATAAACAACCTTCCCCATAAAGCCTAGCAGCCGAACCAGACACCGGTCGAGTGGAGATGTTTTTAATGAAACCACGCTAATCACCTTTGTTTTGTTTTGTTTCACATTAGATCGTACTAGAGCTGCATTTTCATTTTCAGATTCATAATCCCAGCAAATCATAATGGAAAGAATCGAAGACATGAAAATTTTTATCCTTTTTACTATTTAAATACTTAAAAGTGATTATAAATATGGAAATTTATTATAATTAATTATAGTTATACAATTGAAATTATTTAAATATCCAAATCAATTATTTAGTAATTTATAAATTCAAAATAGTTTCATCTTTAGGAGAAAGCATATGAAAAGAGCATTTATTTACTATCAGTGATCAATATCTCAAGACTTTTATGGAACAATCAAACCTCATAGAGATTCAGTACTAAGCTGAGCTGATAAATAATTATCTTAGTACTGAATTAAGATTAAACTTAAGATTAAGATTTTAACTTTTCACGTGAGTTAAAAAGGAAATTTATGTGTGTTTGTACGATAAAACTTATATTGTATTCCCATCTTTAATATCAGATTAAAGATGGGAATAATGCCAGCAATGGGTATTGTAAATTTAATGATAACAATTTTTGTGACATCATAAGTCTTCTAACTTCTTTTCTTGAACTGTGCAGTGATGTCGATGTCACGCCATTTACTATGCATTTCAAAATTTAATTGTTACACTGCATCTGTCGTATTTCATATAACAATGAACTGCCTTTTGCAGAATTTAATGTACATACATGTAATTCAGAGCTATTATTTGAACTCTAAATAGGGCTGCGAAAAGCAAATTAGATTCAGGACAAAATGCTGTCAAATGGATCCTTTAATGAAACATGGATCCAACACACCCAACATTTCCTCAACAACCCCCACCCTCTTGACCCAAATTCTTAAAAAATGTTCAGCTATTTTTATGCTATCGCTTGGCAACATATTATATTATTCGATGTACTGAATGCTATATACAATGACATAAAGATATTGTAACAATATTGTAAGAGCATTTTGTGCTAGTTGAACTATTGAGCATTCTTCTTTCCAAGCCGAGTAACATTCAGAGAGAACAAGATGTAAAAATCCAGCAAGTATCACGAATAAAATTAAAATTAAATTTCTTCTTATGAGATAAAATTATCGGTAATCATTGATAATTTCACAGCCATAATTTTGTATTGAAAATTTACAAATGCTGTATTTTTGCTTATGATCATCACTAAAGTTTTAAAGAACTTCTTTTTATATTGGAACCTTGCCAATGAAATAATTATACTAGACGTCATTCTTGAAAATCCTTTTTGCCGTTTGTTTCTAATCTCAATCCCCTCTTTTTAAAAAAAATTTCAAGATGATATGGTTTTAAGTCTTTCTTCTGTATTTTCCATATGTTCATTCAACTTATAGGTATATAATTTCAAATCATCGTCGATAAACATTGTAAATGTTCCATTATTTTTCGCATTATACCAGTTATTTATTCTTTATCGGACAAAGATCTGAATCTGTGCATTTTCAAATTTAGCTAGCTTGTTTCATTAGACATTAGAATCAGCGCAACAAAATAATTAATAGAAAATGACAAAATATTTATAATTATTTTAGTCTTTAATAATTTGCAATAAAAATAGTTATAAGCATGTTTATTTTAAGTATGTCACGGTGGCTTTAAAAGTTCTCCACAAACCAAAATAGTTCTTTTAAATTGTTGTTTAATTTTCACAATAAGATGCTGCAAGCCTCTTTCTTTAGTATTTTTATTGGTATTTTAACCTTACAATATGATAAAATTTATTAACAACTAGTTGCCTTTGGTGACCAGCCGGTTCGCTAGTCTTAATACTTTTTATACTCTTATATTGTAATAGATTGATAAAAGATAATTTTTTCCAACGTCTGGCCTGTAGAGCGCCAACACACACACACATATAGAGCTTTATTATAAGTGTAGATTATAGCATTTTTTTCAATCTTAAATACACTGAAGTGACAAAAGTCATGGGATGAGTGTTAATATCGTGTCGGTCCTCCTTTTGCCCGGCGAAGTGCAACAAATCGACGTGTCATGGAGTCCACAAGTCGTTGGAAGTCCTCTGCAGGAATATTGAGCCATGCTGTCTGTATAGACGTCCATAATTGTGAAAGTGTGGATGGTGTAGGAGTTTGGGCACGAACGGACCTTTCGATGATGTCCCATAAATGCTCGAGGGGATTCATATCGGGCGATCTAGGTGGCCAGATCATGCGCTGGAATTGTCCGGAATGTTCTTCAAACCAATCGCGAACGGTTCTGGCCCGGTGACATGGCGCATTGTCATCCATAAAAATCCCATCGTTGTGTCGGTACGTGAAGTCCATGAATGGCTGCAAGTGATCTGTAAGCAGCTGAACATAACCGTTTCCAGTCAATGATCGGTTCAGTTGGACCAGAGCACCGAGTCCATTCCATGTAAAAACAGCCCACACCATTATGCAGCCACCACCAGCTTGAACAGTACCTTGCTGACAGTTTGGGTCCATGGCTTCGTGGGGTCTGCGCCACACTCGAACTCTACCATCAGCTCGTAACAACTGAAATCGTGACTCATCTGACCACTCCACGGTTTTCCACTGGTCTAGGGACCAGTCGATATGCTCACGAGTCCAGGAGAGTCGCTGCAGGCGATGTCGTGCTGTCAGTAAAGGCACTCGAGTCGATCTTCTGCTGTCATAGTCCAAGGAATACAAATTTCGCCACACAGTCTTATCGGACACGTCCCTCGTACGTCCCACATTGATTCCTGCAGTTATTTGACGAAGTGTTGCGTGTCTATTAACATTGACCATTCTAGACAGACGTCGGCGGTCTCGGTCGTTAAGTGCAGGTGGTCGCCCACTGCACTGTCCATGATGGGATGGGATGCCTGAAATTTCATACTCTCGGCACACTCTTCATACTGTGGATCTCGGAATGTTGAATTCACTAACGATATCCGCAATGGAATGACCCATGCGTCTAGCTCCAACTAACACTCCACGTTCAAAGTCTGTTTATTCTCGTCGTGCCGCCATAAATCACGAAAAACCTGTTCACATGAATAACTTGTACACAAATGAAAGCTCTGGAAAACGAACTGCGCATTTATACTTTTTCGCTGCGATACTACTGCCATCTGTATATTTGCATATTGCTATCCCAGACTTTTGTCACTTCAGTGTATTTAAACAATCTCTATTAAATATTTGTGTAAAAATATTGTTTTAATTAATGTTATATTTATTTTTATAGAAATAATATATAATTAAATATACATAATATATAATAATATAATAATATATAATAATATAATAATATATATACAGTTTTATTTCTTATAGATTAATTTTAAATTTAGTAACTTTTTATTTAATGATAACCTCCATCACAGTCATTTAATGTAAACAATTTTAGTGAAGAAAACAGTCCAGTTAATTGAGTGATGCTTTTGTAATGAGCCATTATTGTTAATATTGAAATATAGAGACGAAAATATAAGCAGTCTCATCTGCAATGTATCCTCTTTAATGGTCATTCAATAGTTAATTTCTAAATTATCAGAGATATGCATATACTTCTAGTTGGGAAAATAATATAAATGTTGTAAAAAAAATTCTACTTCTTTGTTGTTTGAGACAGTATATATATTGTAAAAATATTATACACTGCTAAGATTCTGTTTATTAGTTTATAAATTTTTCTGATACACTAATATTACAAACAAACAAAACGTGGCGATGTCTGTTGATGAGCCTATAGTAAGGAAATCAAAAGCTTCATAACATGACAAATTTATAGACTTAAATTTGCATGCTCATTGTTTGTTTAAAGATTGAGAAAATAAATAAAAAAATATTTTGCTATATATGACACCCGCTACATCCCATATTGTGACATCTTCTACAACTGACCACTGTATGATTTTTAATGAACAAAACGTGGCAAACTGATGTGAAGTAAAGAATACCCATGACATATCTGTGGAGCGCGACGACGGAGAAAGATCACTAGAGTGGTAAACGAGGTTTCATTTAGAATTTCTTTAATGTAAATAATTAAATGTCCATAATAAGTATTATTTAGAGATTTTCGATTAAAATATTTATATACACCGTTAATTAAATGACTAGGGTATTTTAAATATCATCATCTACCAGATATCGCAATTTAATAAAATTATGCTCAGTTTTGGAATTTTCTTTGCTATGCTTGAGAGCTTTGGAAGGCAAACTCTCCCAAATCTTATAAGGGTTTAGAAAATTTGGTCAAAACTTGGGACAGTTGTTAGCATGGGTGGAAATTTAGAGATAACAAAAGAAAAAAAAAAGCACCCTTAAAGCTTGTTCTAATCATATCTAAGATTTTTCACTAAAATAAATGTAAATGCATGAGGGCTTTTACCGACAACGCCCTTGTATGTATTATGGTTGCTATGTGCTTTGCATCTTAATATCCAGTGGTGGATAATTATAAATTATATGATCATTTATAAGTTTAACAAATTCAACAAATGCAAAGTACTCGTCGGAAATATGATAGACTGCTATTAAATTAAAAATAATATATTAATTTAACTGAACACGGCATCGTATTAACGATCTATATTATAGTTTGTATTGAACCTTAAGATCTTTACATTGATTTCCTGAGTGCTAAAATAGACAAAATATTGAGCTGTGAATTGATTTAAATTGGAGAGTAGAATTACATTTTGATAATGATGCTAATTGACACAAATTGATCATAAGACAGGTTGACAGCAAAGATCTTGTATTGAATAATAATCGTCAATTAAATAGCTTTATTTGAAATGAATACTTTTGTTTTCACAACATCAAATTAATAATAGAATTTCTATTGGCTTCTAAATGCATCACTTTGCTGGATCTGTTAAAGGATTACTGGCCGATCCCATTAACTCTGATTGTTTGAAAACTCAATTTATCACATTTATGACTAATTTTATGACATATCGGTCATCTTGAATATAATTTGGCTTGGAAAAATATTTCGCATTTTTTTTTCTTTAAAATGATGGGCAAATAGTTGAATAGTCACCAAGAATTTGCCGTCCCATGTTGATGTGAATATATTTTCGTGTATATAGAATATTTATTTAAAGCATGTTAAATGAGCCTTGCGATGTATTCAGAATGCAAACTCACAATATAAAATTTCCAAACACAAATTACTCAAAGTTTTAAATTAAGTACTTTATGTAACTAGTCTTAATAACTTTCTGAGTGCTATACGTTAAATTTCAAGTTTTAAAAGTCACATAACTCATACAACCATAAAAACCACACATAGTTTTGCTTATTGTACTATGCATTTCCATAATTTCTTTCATTGAGTAATTTGAGCTACTTTTATCTACTTTAACGAAGTCATAAGTATACGATATGCAATGTTTTAGAAAAAAATATAATTTATGCAATGTTTTAGAATATAATTCAATTAAAACTTCTCTGAATTAAGCTCAAAATTTAATTAATTACAATAAAAAAGAAACGATTTAGTGATAAGGATAAGGATACAGTGATAAGGATAATAAAATAAAATAATAAAATAAATAAATAATAAAATAAAATAAAAAAGAGGGGGGGGGAGAAAAAGTAGCTATTTAAAAAAATGAATGCGTTAAAAGTTCTTTTTCATTTCTTTCTTACGAAGTCAAATCCTAATTTGATTGCAACATAATTTCAACAAATTCTGCAACTAAATTCTTACTTTTATACATACATAAATGTATTAATGTATGTAAATGCATTAATACATACAAGAATGTAAAATCTTACAATTGTATACATATATAAATGTATAAAAGTCCTATTTAGTTATTGCTTGTGATGAATTTAAGTATAAACATCTACAAAATAAAAAAAATACTATACCATATAACTATAACTACATAAAAATTTGGACACTGCACTATAAAAAAAATTTAGAACTCATAATTTTTTATAACTACATTTATTAATCTTTATAGGATGTAAGTTATTAGTTGTAGCATTTTTGAAAGTGAAAGCATATAACTACAATAGCTAATGACTTGGAAATTATATATTGTAGTCAAGACCAGAGAAAATGCTTATATAATAATTTCACATTTATGAAAACAAAATACAGAAATAGACAATAATATAATACACATAAAGCAACAATTTATAAGAATATAATTTTTAAATTACATAAATAGACATGATTTTATATTTAACTACTTTATTATTAAGTTAATATTTTAAAATAAAAAAATTGGAATACATATATATATATATATATATAGTCGATTCCGGTTAATCGGACCACATCGGGACGCGATCATTTTGGT
>JAPMOQ010060911.1:0-15608 GCA_026543055.1 Argiope trifasciata
ACTCCCCTGACGCACCTCATTTTTGCCAAACGAGTGTTCAAAATTTGTATCGATAAAAGAGCTAGACACCATGTCATCAACACAAGGTCAACTACCAGTCTTCGTAAGTGATATTGCCCCCCCCCAAACGCTTTCTCATACATTTACGGACATAACCCCAAGCATCTGTCATCTCTATTCATTTCACGCATGAAATTGTCCATACTGTCGTTCGCGAATGAAAATAGCCAGGTCCACACAGACAATGAACGGGAATAGCCAGGTCCACACACTCGTTCGTGAACGAAAATACTCAGGTCCACACAGTCGATGATCGGGAATGACCGAGTCCGCACACTCGTTCGCCAACGAAAATAGCCAAGTCCAAACAGCTGAAAACGAGAACAGCCAGATCCACACAACTGTTTCTGAACAAACGGCTTTTTCAGAAGAAATCGATCCGGTTCAGTTCGTTCACTTAGATGACACGTTCGTTCGTGAACGATTCATCTCTAGCGTCATCACCAAATAGCGATGGTCAAAATGGCGTTCCCTTTATCACTCGAGCAAAGAGAACGAAATTCTCCTTCCAGCGATTCTTAGAATCAAATTTTCATAGGAAATTCTGAGACACGTGTCAATTTCGGATCTGGAAATCTAGGTATCTTTAAAAGAGTTTGCTACGCATTAAGAATTTTTATCCCTTCACTCGGATTATGAGAAAAATTAGAAGTATTTTTATATAACGCATGTAGCATTAATTAAATTTTTGAAAAGGCAGGAATTGGATCAACAAATAAGTAAATATTGCGGCATGAACCTAATATGGGCATATATAATACTAAATTCAGATAAAAATTATAAAATTAGTGAGGATTAAATTTAGTTCAAAAGATATGATTACATATATATAAAGGAATATTCTACTATGCATAAAGAATTACATAAAAACCTTATTTAAGATGAAAAGAAAAAAAAATTAAAATTTTCCCATTTTATCAGGTTTGATGTGTAACATTTTTTTAAAGTAATTAACACATTGATTAAATTTTCATTTAAAAAAAAATTACACTCAAAAAGTTGTTGACATTGGAGATGTGTATTTAACAAGCAAAAAAAGTCTTGTGAAACTTCACAAACGAATGTTTTCAATCTGATAATGATTAACAAGACATATTCCACAATAATGTTGGAATAATAGAAATTAAACCCAAACAATTGGGTGTAAAATTTATAATACTATTTTGTGAAATGTAAAATAATCACATAGCACTATTCAAGTATTCCAGCGTTACAGTTTTAACGATATTTTTTTCAAAGTTACACTAAATATGTGTAGCTAGTATTTTTTTCAGCCCTCATGTTAAAATAAAAATAATTACACAAATATGATTTCAATACCAAAACACGAGATGTAATTTCTTACTTTTAAAACTTGTTTAATTTGGACATTTGATATTATTGTTAGAAATTTGAAAGACATTGTAAATAAAAAGGAAAAATAACTGCAAACATTTAAGAACAAGCTTAATACAAGGTTAACAATTAATATGAGAATTGAAATCTTTAGGGAAAAAAACCCAACAGAGGAGAAAATGGCGATTACAAAAATGGCAACAAAGTAAAATTTCAATACTAAACGCTATTTTGCATGATGATGGAAATTTGCATCATAGCATTTAGAGAACAAAAAATTGTACTCAGCACAGGGGCACTTCACGACTATAAATCAAATGTCACAATCATTACAGAGGGTTTGAACTTGCCATTATGCCGTTTGTGGTGCTTCGAAGAAACGAGCGATTGCTCGAATATTCGTAATAATAACTGAAAAGGAAAAATGGGTGCAATAATTTAAAAACATTCGAAGTAAAAACCAAACAAGTATTAAAATCACTTGAAAAAAAGTACCAAAAAGGGAAATAAAACCATAACTCAAATGGCAAAGTAAAGTTTCTCTAAATAAATATTACCAATTTCAACTGACAGAAGAAGAAGGAGAAAAAAAAAAAGGTAAACATTTGCGGTCCAGTAGTGTTTTAGCTACACAAGCTAAGCTTTTTAGCTACTAATAAATTTGGTAAATAAATTCTGTCTAAATTTTTCACTTTGGCATTCAGTACTTCAACGCTATAGTCCGGTAAATTTATTTATTTTCTTTTCTTTCAATTCGAGCCCAAAAAACTGTATAATTTCAGATACCAACAACTTTTTAAAAGATTTTGGATAAAGATGTCTTGAAAAAAAAATTAAAAGTTATTTGTATAATATTTATGTTTCACCCATTAACCCTTTGACGTTCGAATTTACTTAACTTCTTTTGTTGTTATGATTATTCGATTTGTTTTAATAACTGTGTAATTCACATGACAATTTTAAAAAATGAAGTCACTATACCGCAATATTGAATACAATGGATAAAAGGTTCATTAAAAATTTTGACATTGCTATGGGAGTGGTTTCTATTGGAAATGTTTATGTACATAATGAACAGAACAAATGAAAGACCGCCTCTGCCCAGTAATTGTTTAACTGGTAATGCTACTATATTCATGCTTCTAAGTTTTCTAAGCTACTGTATCAAGCTTCTTAGTTTTGCTATGCTACTATACCCATACTTCTACATTTTTCTATGCTACTGTACCCATGCTTCTAAGTTTCAGATTTAATTATGCCACATTTAAAAATAATACTACATTTCAGAATTTATTAAGTAGCAGTGCATGCTCTTTAATTTTACTACAAGAACGGAATGAAATAGAATAGCACCTGACTAATTATAATTGGCAAAGGAATAATGGTATTTTTATATTTTATAATTCAGAGAATTCATATTTTTAGAGAAAGTATTTGCATTTTTTTACAAAATTATTTATTTGCCAACTAGGTTAATTATTTTTTTTTTAGATATCTCTAACTACTAAACTACCTGCTGTCTGTAAGTTTGACCTTCTAGGCAATTACCTAGATGGAAATCCACCATTGATCCCCCCTTTCATTTTGACAGTTATTGGAAAATGAAAGGACATCAGTTATTGTGTATGAAATAGAAGATATCTAGATATAAAATTCTGATTCCAAATAACGGTGAAAATAAAAGTCACATCTCAGTATAAAATAATAACTTAAGCAAAAAAATTTCCATACACTCTTCTCAAGCTGACAATTTGATTTGGCAAAGAATTAGAATTTCTTTAAAGTAACAAATATAAATATATATAATCGTATGCATGCTTAATAATAAGTATTGAATAAAAAACTAAGAAAAATAACCATGAAATACAAAATTATAAGTTAGGATTTACTCAGTAATTAATAATTCAATATTATTTCTATAAATTTTAACTTCGATTTATTTCATCTGGGGACACATAATATGTACAAAATATATACAAAAAGCTGTGATGAACCTAGCGTCCATTCACATATCGATACTAGAGCAAAACTGTAGACAAATTCTCCTTCCAACGATTATTTTAGTGAAATTTTAATAAGGATTTTTGTGGATGTTGATTTAGAATAGGGAAATCTAGATATCTTTAAAAGGATGTGGTAAACATTAAAGATTTTCATCCCTTCACTCAGAGTTTGAGAAAATACAGCGCCTGATTAGGGGGGGGAAAAACCTGAATAGGTGAAAATCCGGGCGGTGTTTCGTCTTCCGAACGGTCCGCCATTTTGAATGGCGTCATCTATAAAAAGCAATGGTCAAACTGGTCCTCCCTTTATGTCACTTGCAAAGAGAGCGAAATTCTCCTTTCAGTTATTTTTAGTATCAAATTTTCAACGGAATTCTATTACACGTGTCGATTTAGGGTAGGGAAATCTAGGTATCTTTAAAATAGTTTTTAAAGTACTAAAAATTTTTATCCCTTCACTTGGATTGTGAGAAAATGCAGAAGTATTTTTATACACCACATGTATCATTAATTAAATTTTAAAAAAAGTTGGAATTGGATCAACAAATTTGTAAACGTTTAGGTATTTGTAGACATTTTGACATGAACCTAATATGGGCTTATATAGAAATAAATTAATACAAAAATTAAAAAATTAGCTAGGATCTAATTTAGTTTAAGATATCATTACATATATGTTGATGAATATTCTACTACATATAAAGAATTACACAAAAAACTTTCTTTTTCGAACGAAAACAAAAAAAAAAAAAAGAATTTTCCCATTTTATCAGGTTTGATGTGTATTCAAATATTCCTATATAGGAGTATTCAAATATTCCTGCATTCCAGTTTTAACGATTTCTTTCAAAGTTACACAAAATATATTTGGCTAGTATGTTAAAATAAATGCATAAATATTATTTTTGTATTATTTATTATTTTGTTCAAGAACAAAATATTATTTTGTTCTTGCATAGGTATAAAAAATTATTTAAATATCAGCCTTATGTTAAAATAAATACAAAAATATTATTGCAATACCATAACATGACAAGTAATTTCCTGCTATTGGAAACTTCTTTCATTTGAACATTTTATATTATTGTTAGCAAATTGGAAAACAAAGCAATGAAAAAGGAAAAATAACTGCAATAATTTAAAAAACAAACTTAATGACAGGCTAACAATTACGCAGGCTAAGAATTAATTTGCTGTAGCAAAATTATCTGAATTCATTTTATGTTGGTTCTATACAATTTAAATATCGTTCTGTTTTTAAATACATTTATTAATGAAAACAAAAAAAGATTTAATCAAAATTAAATAGCCTCGGTCGATAAGTCAATTCTGTACAAAAGTCTCATGTCTTATTTTCAAAAATAAGTTGCCTCAGCAATTTCAATTACAATTTCCCTAAATAAAATTTCGCTATAAAAGAGAACCTTGCTAAATTTAAAGTTTAAATTTATTATTTAAATTAACTATTTTTATACACTATTAATTCTAATAAATCAAATTATTAATAATAATACTTATACATGTTCATTCCACGTATATATTTCCATATGCTCAATTTATATTTATTAATATATATTTCCATATGCTATTCTCGTTATTTAAAACTCATTTTGTATACATATTTATTATCAAAATCTCATAAGTAACGGCTCATAAGGAGGCGAAATTTTCAAATTCTTAAAGGAATGAGAGCAGGAAGACATCAATTGGATCGACAACTGGTAACAAATCACCCCTCCTTATCTCACATTGCTTTCTCATTGTCTCGAGGCTTGGGGTTAGGGGCTGGGAAAACTTGAATATATGAAAGAATGGGTACTGGCCGGTTTAAAAGATTTATTGCTCCCTCTTCTGACCTCTCCCTCATTTTGAAAGGCGCCTTCAACAAATTGATGGTCAAACTGACGTTCCTTTTCATATCGAGTGTAAAGAGAGCGAAATTGTCCTTTCAGTGATTTTAGAATCCGGTTTTCAAAGGAATTTCTTTCACACGTGCCAATTAAGGTTAGGGTATCCTATAATCTAGGTATCTTTAAAAGAGTTTGCTACGTTTTTAAGAATTTTTCTCTCTTCACGCTGAGTGTGAGAAAATGCAGAAGTATTTTTATACAGCGCATGTAGCATTAATTAAAATTTTTTAAAAGTAGGAATTGGATCAACAAATATAGAAACATTTCGGTATGAACCTAATATGGGTATATATAATAATAAGTTAAAATAAAAAATATAAAATGAATTATGATTAATTTTGATGAAGAGATATCATTACATATATATAATTGAATATTCTACTACTCATAAGAACTACACAAAAATATTTTTTCAGGTGAAAAAAAATTATAGAATTTTCCCATTTGACAAGGTATAAAACATTATTTGAAGTAATTAGTATATTGATAAAATTTTCATTCATTTTAAAATTGCACTTAAAAATTTCTTAACAATTGAAGATCTGTACTTAACGAGCAAAAAAGGTCTTGTGAAACTTCACGAACAAATGCTTTCAATCTGATGATGAACTATCAAGGTATATATTGTAATAATGGAATAATAGAAAAAAAAACGCTCAAACTAATGGGTGTAAAATTTATGATACTATTTTATGAAATATGAAATAATCATAAAAAATAATCCAAATATTCCTGCGTCACAGTTTTAATGATTTTTTAAAAGTTACACTAAATATATTTAGCTAGTATTTTGTTTCAGCCTCATGTGAAAATAAATATACAAATACTGTTGCAATACCAAAATATAAGGAGTAATTTTCTGCTTTTGGAAACTTATTTCATTTGAACATTTGAGATTATTGTCAACAAATGAAAAGAAATTGCAATAAAAAAGGAAAAATAGCTGCAATAATTTAAGAACAAGCTTAATACAAGGTTAGCAATTAATATAAGAATTAAAATCTCTAGGAAAAAATACTCAACAGAGGAAAAAATGGCGTCAAAATAAAGTTTAAATACTAAACGCATCTTAGCATGTCGTTGGAAATTTCCATTCTAACATTTATTGAACGAAAAATTCTACTCAAAACAGGTGCACTTCATGACTATAAATCAAATATCCCCGTCATTGTAACGCGTTTGAACTTATCATTATGCCGTTTGAGGTGCTTCGAAGAAACGAGCGATTTCTGGAATATTAGGAAAAATGGCTACAATAACTTAATATCATTCGAAGTAAAAAGAAACAAGAAAAAAAAAATCACTTGAAAAAAATACCAATAAGGAAAATAAAACCATACCACAATTGACAAATAAAGCTTCAACACTTAACGAAATGGAGATTAACAGTGGAACATTAACTTAAATATTTATGAAACTTAATTTGGATTAAAATTTTTTTATTCTTCAAAAATTTGTGGATAATACGTTATATGTAATATATTTGTAAAAAACTACGTAAAACTGGGTAACGATTTTGAGATGTATGAGTTATTGCAAAGATTTCGATAAATACTTCGTTAGCTCTTCAAAGAATGTAAAAGGAATAAAAATCTTTAACTTTGTCTATTTATTGATTTATTTATATTTCGAATTTTCGCTGAATTACGTAATTTTACTTTTTATTTATACCAAACAGTAACAGATTTATTATGAATTAAACAGTTCCAAATTAATTTTGTTTCTAATCTTCAGTTTATTATTTTAAACTATCGTTCGTTTTCACCTTATTCAAAACTCACAAATTCTAGTGTAAAACGAAGGAGGGGAGGTTTAGTTTAAAAACGCGAGTTTTCCACTCTTAAAGACACATGAATCTTCAAGAAAATATCAAACTATTTTATTATTATCCAATGGCTTTTATTTAATTGACAGTTAAAAGATCTTAAAAAAAATCCATACAAAAGCAGTTGAAGAAATATCGTTGAAGGCTTTCTTATAGACATTATTTTAAGCTTAAATAATAAGGAATTTCTAAGTTTATAATTTTATTTTAATTGTCATATAAATACATCTGTATAAACACAAGGGAAAAGAATTTCTCGCCTAATGAAGAGCGCTCTGCCAAATTTTGTGGACTGCTTTAATGCCTACTTTCTTCCTTACTTTGACTTGTCTATTTACGGCAGCCATGGTCAGGGTTCTTCTTGTGATGGTAGGACAGTATCTTTAAAATAGTTTCCTACGCATTAAGAATTTTTATCCCTTCACTCGGATTGTGAGAAAATGTTGAAATATTTTTAAATAGCGTATGTAGCATTAATAATTTTTTAAAGTAGGAATTGGATCAACAAATATGTAAACATTTCGGCACGAACCTAACATGGGCATATATAATAATAAATTAAGACAAAAATTATAAAATTAGTTAGGAACTAATTTAGTTTAAAAGAATTCATTACATAGATATATAATTGAATATTCTACAACATATAAAGAGTTACAAAAAACCTTTTTTTCAGATAAATAGAAAAAAAATTTAGAACTTTCTCATTTTATGAGGTTTGATGTGTAAATATTTTTTAAGTATTTAGTATACTGATTGAATTTTCATTTATTTTAAAATCACACTCTAATATTTGTTCACAACTGGAGATGTGTACTTAACTAACAAAAAAGCCTTGTGAAACTTCACAAACAAATGTTTTCAATCTGAAAATGAACTATTAAGGCATATTTTGTAATAATGTTGGAATTATAGAAAAAAAGACTTAAACTTGAGGGTGTAAAATTTATAATACTATTTTGTGAAAAGTGAAATAATCATAAAGGATTATCCAAATACTCCTGCATTACAGATTTAACGATTTCTTTTCATAGTTACTCTAAATATATTTGGCTAGTATTTTTTTTCAGCCTCATGTTAAAATAAATACACAAATATTATTGCAATAGCATAACACGCGAAGTGATGCAATGTTTTTTGTAACTTCTTTCATTTGAACATTTGATAATATTGTTAATAAATGGAAATAAATTGCAATGGAAAATTAAAAATAACTGCAATAATTTAAGAACACGATTAATGCAAGGCTAACAATTAATTTGAGAATTAAAATCTGTAGGGAAAAAAACCCAACAGATGAAAAAATGGCGACATAGTAAAGTTTCAATACTAAACGCATCTTTGCATGATGATGGAAATTTCCATCATAACATTTAATGGAACAAAAAATTCTACTCAAAACCGGTGCACTTCACGACTATAAATCAAATATCACAATCATTATAGCGGGTTTGAACTTGTCATAATGGAAAAAGGAGACATTTCTTGAATATTCGAAATAATAAATGAAAATGAAAAATGGCTACACTAATTTAAAAACATTCGAAGTAAGAACCAAACAAGAATAAAAATCACTTGAAAAAGAATACCAATAAGGAAATTAAACCATAATTTAAATAACATAGTAATGTTTCAACACTTAATGAAATGCAGATTAACATTGGAACATTAACTTAAATATTTCTGTCAGCTGACACCTAACTGTAAAATAACTGCTATGAAACCTCCCATTTCAAGTTGGAATGAATTTGACAAGAATTATCATATTGAAGCACGATTTAGAAAAATATTATACTATTTACAAATATAAAATAATAAATAATTTTTACTTTACCACGCTTCTTGAAATTGATGCTACGTGTTGCTCGCTACTATCCAAAATACAGTGAGAGGCGAGCGATTCTTGAACGCTTAGGGGCAGAGGGAACGACTGGCACACGATCCGGAACCTCTTGCACCCCCCCTCACCCCCTTCCCAAGATGGCAAGAGAATGTCCCATCTTTGTCCCTTAAACTTTGAATTTCGGGTGAGATGTAATCTTGGGTTATGAAGAACGAAAAAATTGTTTTCTTCTTGCATTTCGATTAACGTTACTTGCAAATGAGTTATTAGGGAAATATAATTTTATATAATATGTATATAGAGCAATAGAGTTGTTTCCCTAATTCAGAATTCAATGAGTATTAGTTCCAAAATTGCATCTCAGTTTTACTTCTTCTGTAATGTATTGGTCAATTTATTTAATTTATTTCACAGTGAGAATTATATGACTAAAATCTGATTAATGGTTAAAATAAATTTAATAAAACACTGTTTTCTCTCGACACTCTTGTGCAATATGCATGCTAAGAGTTAACTTGCTGTAGCAAAATTATCTTAATTTATTTTATGTTGGCTCTATACAATTTAAATATCGTCCCGTTTATAAATATACTTATTAATGAAAACAAAAAAAAAATTAATCAAAAATTAAAAAGTCTCGTTCGATAAGTCAATTCTGTACATAAGTGTCATGTCTTCTTTTCAAAAATAAGTTGCATAAGCAATTTCAGTTACAATTGCCATAAATGAAAGCACGCTATAAAAGAGAAACTTGTTAAATTTAAATTTTATATTTATTATTGAATTAACTATTTTTATATGCTATAAAAATTTATGGATCAAATTATTAATAATATTACTTCATTCCATGTATGTATTTCCATATCATCAATTTTATCCTCGCTATTTAAAACTCATTTTGGATACGTCTTTATTATCAAAATCTCAAAAGTAACGGCTCAGATGGTAAGCGAAATTTTTAATTTCTTAAAAGACCGCGAGCAGGAAGACATCGACACCTGGTAACAATTCACTTCCTTTTATCTAACATTCCTTTCTCATCGTTTGGCAGCTGAGAGTTAGGGGACGGGAAAACTTGAATAGGTGAAGGTACAGACAGGCATAATTTTAGAGGGGAGGGATTGTCTCTTCTTCTGACCCTTCCGCCATTTTAAAGGTCATCGTCTACAAAAAGCTATAGTTAAGCTGACCTTCTTTTTATGTCGAATGGAAAGAGAGCGAAATTCCCCTTTCAGTGATTTTAAGAATCAGATTTATCTAGAAATTTCTTTCACACGTGTCAATTTAGATTAGGGTATCCTCTAATCTAGGTGTCTTTAAAAGAGTTTGCTACATTTTTAAGAATTTTTCTCTCTTCATCCGGAGTGTGAGAAAATGCAGAAGTATTTTTATACAGCGCATGTAGCATTAATTAAAAATTTTAAAAAGTAGGAATTGGATCAACAAATATAGAAACATTTCGGTATGAACCTAATATGGGCATACATAATAATAAGTTAAGATAAAAAATATATAATTAATTAGCATTAATTTTGTTTAAGGGATATCATTACATATATATAAAATTGAATACTCTACTACACATAAAAAACTACACAAAAATATTTTTTCAGGTGAAAAGAGAAAAAAATTATATAGTTTCCCATTTGACGAAGTCTAAAACAATATTTGAAGTAATTAGTATATTGATTAAATTTTCATTTATTTTAAAACTGCACATAAAAATTTCTTGACAATTTAAGGTATATATTTAACGAGTAAAAAAAGTCTTGTGAAACTTCAAAAACAAATGTTTTCAATCTGATAATGAACTTTCAAGGCATATTTTGTAATAATGGAAAAATAAAGAAAAAGAAATTAATGGATGTAAAATTTATGATACTATTTTATGAAATATGAAATAATCATAAAGAATAATACACATATCCCTGCTCACAGTTAAAAAATTTTTTTTTAAAGTTACACTAAATATATTTGGCTAGTATTTTGTTTCAGTCTCATGTGAAAATAAATACACAAATACTGTTGCAATACCAAAACATGAGAAATAATTTCCTGCTTTTGGAAACTGCTTTCATTTGAACATTTGAGATTATTGTCAACCAATGAAAAGAAATTGCAATAAAAAAGGAAAAGTAGCTGCAATAATTTAAGAACAAGCTTAATGCAAGGTTAGCAATTAATATAAGAATTAAAATCTCTAGGAAAAAATACCCAGCAAAAGAAAAAATGGCGATTACAAAAGTGGCGTCAAAATAAAGTTTAAATACTAAACGCATCTTAATCTAAACGCCTCGTTGGAAATTTCCATTCTAACATTTAGGGAACAAAAAATTCTACTCAAAACAGGTGCACTTCACGACTATAAAATAAATGTTCCAATCATTATAGCGGGTTTGAACTTCTCACTATGCTATTTGTTGTGTTTCAAAGAAACGAGAGATTTTTCGAATATTAGGGAAAGTGGCTACAATAACTTAATATCATGCGAAGTAAAAAGAAACAAGAAAAAAATACCAGTAGGGAAAATAAAACCACAACTCAAATGACAAAGGTTTTAACACTTAATAAAATGGAGATTAACATTGGAACATTAAATATTTATGACTACTTACACTATCGCTAAAATATCACTTATCCCAGTTCAAATTATCACCAAGTTGCAATGGATTTGACAAGAATTATGAGATTTACACACCATTTAGAAAAAAAATACAATTTACAAATATTAAATAATGAATAATTTGTACTTTACCCTCACGTTTCTTGAAATTGATGAATAATAGTAGTTGAATAATAGTTCCAAAATTGTATCTCATTTTCACTTCTTCGGTAATGTATTGGTCAATTTATTTTACTGTGAGAATTATATGACTAAAATCTAGTTAGTCTTAAAATAAATTTAATAAGACACCCTTTTTCACTCGACACTCTTGTGCAATACGCATGCTAAGAAGAGCTAATTTGCTGTAGGAAAATTATCCGAATATTTTTTAAATCCTTGGAATAAGTAAATTCAATAAATGTAAATTATGACTATTTAATAAAAAAACAAAAAGAAATCTTTCTGTATAATATAATCTTTGATTCTGCAACTATTACTCTAAATAAATATTACCTACTACAAATGAAAGAAGAAAAAAAAAAGATTGTGATCTAGTGACTTTTTAGCTACATTAAAAGTGTCTACAAACGCAATTTAATAAATAAATTCTGTCTAAATTCTTCAGATTATGCATTCAGTACTCAAAAGCATAGAAATAATTACAAAAATGAAAAAAAAATTAATACAACAAAATTAAGGCAACTTTTATAAGATTAACAACAAAAATTTATAAGCCTTTCCAACATTTCTTAAAATTAAGATAAAATATATACAGTGGGTAAAAAAAGTCTCCGTACGCAGATACAAATGCAAATCAAAGTTTAATTTGTCACACAAAATTCCTAATGATAAAAATGAAAACTTAAAAATGAGTTAAAACTAATATTATTTAATATTTATTCACATTAAAAGGATGATAATACTGACAAAATTAAATAATAAATCGTAAAAACTCAAAAAATGTAGTAAACATGGAACAAAAAAGTTTCCGTACGGCGCCCAAGCACACGAAAAAAGTTTACAAAAATGCAAAATACATTTAATGATCAGTGGGCCCTCCTTTGGCCTTTATTACCTCTCTTAGATGTTGTGGCATTACCCCTACAAGTTTTTTTTGTTGTATCTGGAGAAATATTACACCAAATGCTACTAATGGCACTTTTGAGTTCAATCTCGTTTTTTATGTCATATTTTTTAAGCTGTCGGCCAATTTCTTCCCATAAATGTTCGATGGGGTTTAAATCGGGAGACTGGGGTGGGCTATGAAGTTGTTAAACATGGTAAAGGCACCACTCTTGACAAATCTTAGAGGTGTGTTTAGGATCGTTGTCCTGCTGAAAAGTAAATCCAGTTCCAAGAGATAGTTTCTCGGCGCTGGATAACACATTTTGTTTAAAAATATCCATATATCCATATCGATTCATATTTCCCTCGATGAATTGCAAATTTCCTACTCCAGAAGCACTCATACATACCCACACCATAACACCGCCACCACCGTGCTTCACAGTTTCGCATAAATTCTTAGTTAGCATTTTTTCATTTGGTTTTCTTCATACCACAACTCGGCCATCTGACCCATGAATGTTAAATTTTGATTCATCGCTAAAAAGAATGGATTCCCAAAAAGATAATGGCTTGTTTACATGCTTCTTTGCAAACTCGAGGCGCTTTTTCCTGTTGCTCAAACTTAGATAGGGCTTCTTCCGGGCCCCACGTCCATGATAACCACTTTTTTAATGACATTTCTCATGGTTTGAGTTGAGACTTTAATGTTGTAACTAACCTTTAAATCAGCTGCCAACTGAGGTTCACTAATTCGTGGATTTAGTTGAACTTGGCGTATGATGTTTCTTTTATGCACACGAATTCATTTTGGCGGCCTCCCGGATCGATCTCAATCCTCAAGTGAATGAAGTTTACGATATCTTTTAATGATATATTGCACAGTAGACCGATTTTTTAGTCATTTCACTAATCTTTTTCATGGATAATCCATTTTTTCGCAATTTAATCACTAATTCCCGAATAGATCTTAGAGCTTCCATTTTGAGACGATCAAGAACAAACTTGAACTCAACAACCGTCGATATGCTGTTTTCTTATCAGTAATTAACTTTTTAACGTCAAAGATTTACTGCGGGCCTGTTTTAAACACGTCAAAAAGAATTTGCATAACGCGTACGGAAACTTTTTTTGCACTGCAATTTTCAATTTACATTAGATATTGAAAATAATATGCTTTTCTCGTTTTGTAAAAATGAAAATTTATAAAAATCTCTATCTATAGACTTATATTAAATACATATAGACAGTATTTAAAGAAAAACTGCAATACTTTACAAATTATGCTCATTTATTCTTAAATTTAGTGACCGTACGGAAACTTTTTTTGCCCACTGTAATCATTTCTGAAAATGCCGATAGTAATATAGAAGCACACACGATACTAAATAACATATTTTAAGTTTGACCAGAAATTTTATGTTTGATTTTTGTTGAAGTAACGGCTATTATGATCAAACATATCTGGCATAAAAGAGTATTAAATAGTCAATCTAAGTAGTACTCGTTCTATTAATTATTATTGTTTGTAATCTTATAAAGCTGTAAGATAAAACTTATTTATGGCTATCATCATATAACTGGCAAAACTGCCATGACATGACAGAAAAATGCAATTCTAAATGAGTTTTTAAAATCCCTTTTACCAGAAAATAATTGCAGCTTTCGCAAATGATCTTTCTAAAAAGAAATTGTCTTATAGCCACATTTCTAAAGAGTAGTAAAATATCAATCAGGCCATCTGCTCAAAATTTTCCCGCATATTGTCAGGAAATGCCTTGTGTGGCATTGACCTACAATAGTTACGGAATGTTAACTCTAGGAATTAAATCTTTTTACTGAGTCTATTGTAAAAAATCGTTGGCAAGTGTTTTGGGATTAATCTTTGCAAGTATCCGTAAAGCAAAGTTTAGTTTTAAACGCATTCTTCCTAAATGATTGAAACAAAAATTTGACTCAAAACTATAATTATAGTTACAAAATTACATATCAAATTTGACATATTTTTGTTAAATTAGTTATTTTTGAGCAATCGCATTAACATATTTCTTAAAGTACAGACTGAAATGTGGTGATTGTTGATTTACCGATGATCCTTTGTTGGATTTGGCGCAAAATTTGACAAATGTTTAAACAATAGATACTAAATTTGTATGCCAAATATTCAAAATGTCTTCTTTTTGTAGCTACCATGCTAACTTATATTTGAAATAGTAAGATAAACAGAGCTCCTCTGCACGGATGCAGGAAAAAATTTGATCGAAATCCACAATTTTAGTGAGAAGACCGTATACCGAATTTCATACATCTATCTCAAACTGATTTTGCGTAATCTTTCTTATATATAAGCATTTTTCGAATTGAAGGAAGTGTAAAACGTGAAGAATTATTAAAATCTGGTTCGAATTTTTTAAAGATTACAATATTTTCTCTAAATTTTGTAAATGAGAAAGTGAAAATGCCAAATGATACATTTTTAGTTAAGATATTCTTGAAACCAGAACGAGATACTCTATAGCACTGCTTTAAAATTTATCAAATAAAGAATATTTAAGCAAATATATAATAATAACATAAAAGCAGTTTTATGCAAATAACAATAAGAATAAAAGCGATTGTTTTTATGATCATTTTAACAGCTGCAAAATAATGCGATTCAATGATTGGATGAGGCAATATCATTTTGAAGCTCATTATAATAAAAATATTTGTTATAATCTGTGTACACTTATTTATCAGAAATTACTTTTAAAAAGTTATATTCAATCAAACAATTTTTTTTATTATTAAAAGGCTACTCTTTTTTTAACCTTTAAAACGGTGTTAAAATCCTTTTTATTCAATAATATGCTTTGATGTTTAGTAAAAACACAATACATTCTATTTTTTAAAATTAAATTTGGATTAAACGTTTACGAAATCAGTTTTCAGTATGCCTCCAACGTTTAAAAAATAACTTTTC
>JAPMOQ010060914.1:0-16317 GCA_026543055.1 Argiope trifasciata
TGTAATGATGTAACTGTTTCAAAAAAATATATAAAAAAATTTCATTTTATTTATATTTTTTTAACATAAATAAAATGAAAAAAGTGGAACATTAGTATTATTCATGTCACTCTAAACGCTATGTACGCCTTTAAAAAAATAATATCCTTTAGAATTTTATAAGAAATTTATAAAAATTAATCATAACAATATAAAAAATATATCAGTATGACAGTTTAGTTTCTTTTTCCAAATTTTATTTATTATTCGAATGTTATTTATTATTGCTTTTTTTCTTGAGGATTATATATTTCAGCATTCTTTTCGTAGTTATAAAACTTTGCAAGTAAATAAATCCTGGCTAATTTATTATTTTTATAATTTTCTCAGCAATGATTTTAACAAAGGGACATATAATGAAATTAATCTATTATTTAAATCCATTATATAATAACCTAATATCTTAATTTCCGCAAGAATTTCTTTAAATTGTAAAATAATATTAGAGATTATAATTTTAATTTCAAAATATAACGGAGTGTCTTTTTTTTCCTTCAAAAGTTATATGTCTGATTTGAAGTGATATAACTAAGATTTAAAAGCAGTAAAAATTATGTAAGAATTACTTTTCACGTAAACAAGGTGAAAGTTAGGTGGTCCTTTCAAAAGTACATTTGTTTGAAAACAAAACATCTGCTTTTCTAAATATAAACCCCCTACACTATCTCCAACCGGGAAACAAACGAATCTGCGGACCAAAATAACTTGTTTTGTTGTACTACACTCCAACAATTTAATATCTGAAACACTTCTCGTGCAAAAAAAAAACGAACTCAGCGTTCTCTTCCTGTTTTAATTTTTATCAAAATGACAATTCAATGCGTCAATATCTACGCGTATCCATATCTAAAGGTATAGCATCTTATTCGTGGAATATTTCTACACTTTCTCTCTTATTCTGGTGAATTCAGTCGAATTTTTTGAAAATGAGGACTCGAGAATTTGTTGTCGCATTAACTCATTTAAAATATTTAATCGAGCAATTTTAAACTTTCAACGAAAAGTTGTTTTTAATGGCGTTTTTGGATTTCTCTTTATAATGTTTAAATCCAAACCTGAGTTATTATTCTAAGATTATTATTTTAAAATTGTTTTTAATTTTTACTTAATTTTTGATAATATAAAAAAATGTGGAAATTCTTCTCTCGACCTTATTATGGACATCTGTATAAAACTTTTACAAAATATAATCAAAAAAGATATTTTATAAATATATTATTGCCTTAAAACGTATCAATTCATATCTATATAATAATTGTAAGATATGAATTGATGTGTTTGTTATAAGTACTAAAATTTACAATTTTCACTATTGTTAAATGTACTAAAATTTAAATTTAGCAATGACGTTTTTGTTATTTTGTAAAGATTATGTCTGTTGGCAATGATTGCTGAAATATAGCAAACAATTTTGCACTATCAAAAAAAATTTAAGATGATCCATTGAATTATTATAGTTTGCAAGGTTTTCTCTAATTGCGTGATTTTTACAAATTTATTTTTGGATTTTTATCAAGATAATTTGATCTCAAATAAATATATTCAATACTTTTACTAGATGGCAAACGGAAGTAGTTAAACATATTAAAAAATCATACTTGTTCATTGTCGGTGACATTGGACGTACTGAACCGCTTTTGTAATTATGTTTTTCGCTTTGTTTTAAAGAAAAGAAAAATAAGATACTGTAATGCAATATTAGATTTCATGTGTCTGAAAAGTCTTTTGTTTATAAAAATAATATAATTCAAAAAGCCCTAATTTTTACGGAATCGTGCTTAAATTTTAAACATTTCGTTCGATGAAATTTGTTTATTAATCCTGCCATAGATATACAAAAAAAAAACGGAACGACAAACATTTCTACAAATGGTTTAAGGGAACTGAAATATAAAACATTGAAAATCATCAAAATTTCATGGTCGAGGATTTTGAATATGGGGAATAATTCTTCGTATATTCTTAGAGAATAAGTTATTTTTAGATTAGCAGGACTTTATGTCACACTTGCAATATTTTGCAGCTTCTTGCCTTTGATGTGTGTTTCTTGGACATGAATAATGAAATAAGCAATAAAATCCACGTTGAGAAGGAAATTTCTCTCAGAGAATTAACGTTAATCAGGGCATGACAGCTTTGTAACCTATATATCTTACAATTATTCAAAGGTTGCTTCTGGAATGCAATCAATCTTCCTGCCCTTTATTGATGCCGGAACAGACAGGGAAATCGAATGAATGAAGTCCGATGATTTCAGCAAAGTGGACTAAATGATTCACCAATGATAGCTTTCAGCATGTATATCTATATAAGATACTACTTTAGTTCCTTGAATACTAGTAATATTGTAATGATATTCTACATTTAAATTATGTATATTTATTAAATATAAGACTAAATTGGTAGAGAGAGATATATACTGTCACCCAACATGATATACTCTAGATTCTTCCGCCTTGTCGGTCTATTTATTAACACGACAATCCATCAATTCATCAATCTAGATTAATGAAATTTGGCCTTCACTTCTAAGTTGCATTTGTATATGTATAAAATATTGGACTAAATCGGTTGGAAAGGCGGAGATACTGTCACCTAAGATACATTCTAGATTCTTCCGCCTTGTCGGTCTATTTATTAACACGAAGAATCATTAACATATCATTCTAGACTAAGGAAATTCGATTCTTGACCTTCATTTCTAATTTATATATCTGTATTAAATATTGGACTAAATTGGTTGGAAAGAAAAAATACTATCACCCAAAATACATTATAAATTCTTGAGTCTATTTGTCGGTCTATCTATTTGATTCATTAAAACATCATTATAAAGTAATAAAATTCTTGACTTAGACTAAATTATTCTATATTAGACTAAATCGGTTAAAAGAAAGATGTACTGTCTCTCAAAATGCACTTTGAAACATGATGAAGTTAAGCATAAACCATATCATATTGAGCGAGAGTAGAAATCTCCCTCTAGTCCATAGTTATGGACATAAACATGCGTTTCGACAAAACAGTATTTCTTATCTGTAAACATGATTTTTTTCATTTAGTGTCATTCACAATATAGAGCCTTTTCCTGAAATCAATAACCATTCATAGAGGAAATCGTTATAATTAGTTATACATTGATTTTGATGCACTAAATTTCCGATCATTGAGACTCAGCCAAGATACAAGTGCTGTACGGGAGAGTGCAACTTTGTTAAATGTGCTAAATGGTAAAGAGCAATTTAAGTGCCTTCGTCGCATGATCATCTGGCGTGAGTATTAACGATATTTGTATCCTCCTCAAAACACGCACCAAAAAAAATCGCCAATTCTTTAAATCCAAGAATCTGAGTATTTGAAGGTCAGGCTGTTCTAAAGAGCGGGAATATCCCCCTTTTTTTTTTTTTTTAATTCTTTCTCGTGTATAAAATTACAATGTATTGTAACTGATTTTTTTTAAAACATAGTGAGCGGGTTTATTGTCTATACCTTTGCATGTGTGTGAACTCTATGCTTAAAGCTGCAAAATCGGGAACTATTTTAATTGTTACTACTGTTTCTGTGATCGACATAAAGAAATATATGAAAATGTTTCTTCATTCTAAATGACAGAGGCAGTGAGACCTTGAGACAAACAAGAAACTTCATGTGAGACCTTGGCTCTCATTAGCAAACAGAAAGGCAGATACTATTTTAACTCGTTTACACAATGCACCCACTATACTCACCCATATTCACTTGAGGCAAGTGAACAACCCCCTCTGTGTTATCAAATGTCTATCCAACATATATTGTCAAATTGCCTAAATTTCAATGCACAGATTTTTCAAAACTCTTGCACTCAATTATCTATCTTGCTTCAAGAAAGTGAAAGTGAAGTTTGTGAAATTTAAGCAACCATGAAAGATAATTGAGTTACTCCAGTTGTAGTAATCACAAGATACCTCACGTCAAAATTTATGCCTTTCTTAAAATCCATAGAGTTTTATCTAGTTATTTAAATCTTGATTACATTTTAGAGTTCAACCTCACATTTCCTTCAATGACTATTTGAAAATGATATAAATTTGCCTATTGTTTGGCGCAGCATGGTCAACATCATGACACTTGCGTCAAAAAATCCCAGACAAACAAGTTGCGATTCAACAAAACGGATTTAAAAAGTGAAATGATCTTGTGATTAAATTTGTAGAAATCATAAGAACATTTCCCATATCAATTACTATTTATCTGTGTCGATTTCAATTGATTCTTCGACTAAAATTGTTTACAATATATATGGTTATGTTCTTTTTCTGAGTATACCACAAAGCACGAAATATTCAAATGCAAAAATGTGAACATTCGCAGAACTCACATCTAAAAAAATGCCACAATTCCAATCAAACAGAAGAATGAGAGATATTCTGAGAAAATGTTTCGAAAAATTTCTTTGATGCCGACGACATCCTTTGTATTTCGAAAGCATTTCAAATAAAAAAGACAGATAATGGGAATTTGTAAAAAGTCATAATCAGTGAAAGTGCTCTGTCATGAGCTATAATGTGAATATATGTCCTCTATTCACATTATGACCCATTCTGTATTCAGCTTCGTTGTATGCTTTAGATATTCTTATGAAATATCATTACTACATTTGTAATATTAATATACAGAAAAATTCCTCAACAGAAATTTATTAAATGTAAGCTTTAAATTAATAACTGATGACAAATTCCTTAATTCTAAACAGAGAAATGGTAAAAAAAAACTTCTTTGATAGATTACGTTTAAAAAATCCATAAAATTGCATGACTGCAGTATTAAGGCCCTATACTAAATTACTATTTCCTATTCTTTGTTGTTTTTGTTGCTTTTTTTTCCAGCTGTGATGCTCAGGAAGAGACACAATATCAAAATATTTACATAAATTCAAAAAAAAAGAATTCATCAAAATCTCGAGGTCGAATTTCTCAACTTTCTTTAGATTCAATATCTCACACAATAGAAAATAAAAAAAAATCCGGGATTCATATGAATTTTGAGAAATATATGAATGCTTATTTTTCACAACATACAATAGGAGACGGAAAACATATCATGGAATAAAATATCAGGAGTGCAGTCTCCCCAAAACTTTCTCACATATTCACTAACTAAAGTGAATTTGTGTTTTAAATGCATTATCACCCAACCGAATAACAATTACAATCACAAAAGTCTTATACAAACTTAACTAAATCACTACATTTTTGAATGATTGCATTTGCATACTTCTAAAAGTGAAGATAGACAGACGTTCAGTACTTTATCATATTTAGGTTAAAATTTAATAGCTGTCTATAATTTAGATGATAAATCTGTGTTCAGAATTTTATCTATTTAGCTCTCTTAGTTCTGTAGTTGGGACGCGGTGATCTAGTGGTAAGGTCTCGGTTTCGGAGCCGGAGGGTTTCAGATTTGAGACTCGATTCCACCGAAGAACCGTACTGCAAGGGGGTCTTTTGCCCGTTGAATCGGTCTGGCGAAACGTGTGGTGTGGAGAGGGGAGTGTCAGCTCAGATGTCGTCTTCGTCATCTGACCGTGGTTCAAAATGACAATGTCATCCCAAAATAGCCCTAGTGTTGCTTTACAACAGAACATTAAAATAAAATAACTAACTAACTAGTTCTGTAACCGTGCTAACTGATATTCAAGCACTAAAACTTTCTCTGAATGAATTGTTCAAAATTTGATTAAAAAATCTACAAATTTGTTTCTAGACCATATGTCAGATTCCATCTGTGTAACTTTAAGTGTTTTGGAATTATCTTTCTCACAAACAGAAATACATTTTATAAAAATAGGTTTTTTGAACTGAGGAACTACAACGTGGAGATTCATCGAACTATCTAGGAGGTTATAATATCTTCTTTATACTTCACTTACAGGAAATAAAATGTATGATTATTTCTTTAAAAATTAGATGAAAATGTGTCATCGTCTCACTTAAAAGAACCAGGTGCGATGGAGCTAGATTTGTCAAAGACTTTCTCGATTCACGTCATACAAAACACACACAGATAAGAATACATTTATAATTTTCTTAACATAAGGAGGTCTACAACGTGGAGATTCATCAAAACATCTAGGTGATTATAATATCTTCTTTATAGTTCGCTTACGGGAAATAAAATATGTGATTATTTCTTTAAAAATTAGATGAAAATGTCTCATCGTCTCACTTAAAAGTACCAGGTGCTCTAGAGCTAGATTTGTCAAAGTCTTTGTCGATTCATGAGTTATTTCGCCGGCACTATTACCTCACATCTCGAAACAATCTCGTATATAAACAAATAGTTCACGAGATAATAACACGCAGACGTCGATTGTTTTGAAAGACGTCTCACATAAAACTTCGAGATCTCTCTTTTATGGTTTCTGGAAGCAATTACCATGTGCCGGCGTTACGAAACGTGTAATCTCGGATGTAATAGTAGAATAAACGGCCTCTAAATGCCAACGACGATAATTTAAGGTGGAAAGAATGTTACAACCAAATGCCAAATGCCTTTGAATTTAAATTGTTATGACTTGTAAAAGTTGCTACAAACTATAATAATCGCGTAATTGGTGACTTAAGAAAATCTTATTTCAGTTAATTAATTGGTGCATAAATGTTGAAGCGGATATGCCTGGAAAAAAAATTCCTTCAAAAATAAAAAAGTAATCAACACCATGGAGAAATATTTCATATTCTTGTCATTTAAACTTCTGAATGCTCAATCAACTTCTTTGGATATTCTCAAAATAGGAGATAGTTATTTGCATAAGAGAGAAAAAATTGATTATATATATATTCGCTTTGAAACTTTCATGCATTTTGTGGCACAAATCTATGGACTTAAGAAACCTTTCTTTTAATACAATTAATTTTAATTTTTAAAATTTAGTTATATATCAAAATAAGTTTGGTATCAATACAACATGATAATAATTTATTTTAAAGGTTTTTTTTAGTTAATAACGTTTAGTGTTAACAATTTATTTCAGTTATAAATGTTTGGTTTAACATTTTATTTTAGTTATTAACCATTTGTTTTAGTTATTAATGTTTAGTTTTAACTTTTTATTTTAGTTATTATCGTTTTAATTAACGTTTTCCTTTAGTTATTAATGCTTGTTTTAATACTTTATTTTAATTGTTACCGTTTAGATTAAACGTTTTATTTTTGTTACTAACATTTAGATTAAACTTTTTATTTTTGTTATTACCGTTTAATTTTAACGTTTTATTTTAGTTATTAATGTTCAGTTTTAACGTTTTATTTTATTTATTACCGTTTTAATTAATTTTTAAAACGTTATTATTTAACGTTTTATTATTAATATAGCATGGAACAAAAATGAAATTAATAAAATTCTTGAAGAATCAAAAATTATTTGTTATTCATTATTTCTATACTTACAAATAAATAGTATTTAATTATTGTGACATACAATAATAGAAATATCAACCAGCATTTTTAGACAAACTGTTCGCCCGTCATTTATATATTTAAAATAAATAGTAAAACATTATTTTAATTTATTACTTTTTACTTTTTGCATTTATTTTAAATATATAAATTATTTATTTTAATAAATTAATATTATATTAATTTATTATGTATAATATTATATTAATTTATTATTATACTAATTTATTAATTTACTGTAATAATTAATATTATATTAAGTAATTATGATAAATCATTTATATAATTAAAGTAAATGGTAAAATCAAAATGCCAAAACTCCAACCATTACCTCTGCAACGATTTCGGCAATTTTTTTTTCTAAATAAAAGTTAATAATACTTGCTTCTAAACCCCTGACCTTGCTTCTACATCATGTCTAGTTCCTGATGAAATTTCAAAAACATTATATCATTGAACATTCTCTGCAAAAGAAACATCTTGCCAGAATTTGCCAGTCACAGTCATTAAATAAAATATCCAATATATGAATTTCGCCTATTTTTATTTAATACGAAATCACATTGTTTTCTAAATACGTCATCAAGTGTTGTCTTTCCCCACTACATCCGTTTTAGAAGGACGTGTTACAATAAAGACATAACGCCAACCATATCAGTAGGATCGATTTCCCCATTTAGCATAGTTCATTATTCAGAATGTCAAATCGTTACTAAGCATTCATAAATCAAAATAATACTTTCTTTTACTTTGATAAGATGAGTTCCAAAAAACAGTATTAGTATGATTATAATAATACTCTAAATATGGTTGCAAAAGGCGGCTATATGAATAAGATTAATTTAGTCATGTTAATCTACTTCGATGTGCTACATCTTATTTCTATAAACATATAATGAATGTATAACAACAACATAAATAAAATTAAACAAAAATTTTTATTAATTTAGGCTTACATAATAACTGTAGAACATTCTGATTAATTAATTATGCTTCAATCAGGCGAAAATATCAAGTTAAGGATGAAGGTTAGCAAAACTGATCCATTTAACTTACTTCATTTTATTTTGCACTTTTCCTCAAAGGGAAAAGAAAAAATTAGACAGTCATTGATAGTGTATTTAGAAGCTATGGGCATATGAAATATAAATTTTCGAAATTGGTGCAATAATTATAGATGGGAGACACAACAGCTGACACTGGGAATTATTTTCTAGAAAATTGATGACGCATAATTACGTCATCAATGGTCACCTGACCCCACCACTCTCAATTTTCTAGAAAATAATTCCCAGTGTCAATTGTTGTGCCTCCCAGCTACAATTATTGTAACAATTTCGGAAATTTATGGTATAAAATTTTTATATAAAACGAAAATTATTGTAATCAGACAAATAATTTTGGCTGGCTGAACAGCTCAATGCTCTGCCTTATAATTTTAAATACGTAGAGTATTATAATTTGGTTTACTAACCTTAATATACAAGTTTCTTTAAAGGTTCACAGATCTTAAGTTTTCGATTTCATGAGGCGATAATTTCAGGTCCGTACCCTCATTCCAGCAAAGAAGATTCGTATAAGTGATTTTGGTATATTCTAAATCCGTCAGCCCAAATGTTCTTCAATTGATGAAGCGTTTCAATTTGAGATGTGTGAAAATTGAAATACCGTTTACATCGTTTGATAACATTTCAAAATTGCGGGGTGATATTTTGACAAAACTTGTTTGATTCTAGTACAAAGTTTTCGAGTTGGTTGAAATCACTTCCATTTTAATTAAACGCTCTAATTTTATAGAAGCCAAATGAATCTTAAAGAGTTTAATTTAGTTATATTAACGTCCCGTTTTGAAGCAACACTAAGGCTATTTGGGGACGGACCTCGCCATTTTGAACCGCGGTCATATGACGAGAACGACACCTCAGCAGACACACACCCCTTTCCAAACTTCCATCCCACACCAGCAGGAAGATGTTTGGCCCCGATGGATTTAACATGCTCCAGGTTCGCTCACACGGTGGTTCTTCGGTGGAATCGTGGTTCGAACCTTCAACCCTCCGATTCCAAAGCCGAGAACTAACCAACAGGCCACAGCGTCCACCCGATATAAAGAGATATCTAGTTCAATGAGTAGTAAGAGTAATACGAATATCAAAATTTGAAGTTTGAAAATATTCTCCTGAAAAAGTTATTAATATGTCAAGTAACATAAAATGCATAAGTACAAATTTTAGCGAGCTTTAATTATGGTGAATTAACTTTCATCCAAATATGGCTAGTAAAGTAATTAAAAAATAACTAAGATAATCAACAGCACATGGAAAACTATCTGACGAAGTGTCTCTGGAAAATTATTTACATAAGGATTTGATAGAAATAAATAAGCTGAATATAAAGAAAAATTAAATACAGTTATTTTAATCATACTTTTTTGCACTATTATTGTATTATTGCAACTTAGTGCAGCAATATGATTGAATGTTATAGATATATATTCTTTTCCTAAATGTTTCAGGATATTGTATCGGATTTCTAATAACATTTTTAAATACTACTTAATTTATTTATTGTCTTCTATTTAAATATTTAGTTTAAATTACATTTAACTAACTTAGAGAGAATAAGATCGTTCAGAATTTCGGGTAGGTTAAATTTGTTCTTAAATTTGTGTAAAATAAATTGTTAACAAATGTCCTTAAAATATGTTTTAAAAACTAATTAAAAATAGAAATTTAATTTATGTGTTAAAAATTGATATCATGAAAAAAATTGTATTTGAGTTTTAAGATGATGCAAAAACTCCTTTTCCTGTTGTAATATTTTAGAATGTTGTCACAGGAAAACATGAAAATTTTGTTTGATTTTTGGTTAATTAAAATTTTTAAAAACGCATTTGCACTTTCCATAGTTCATAAAGACCAAATTCGGAACTTCACATCAAACAATCTATCCTGCAGACCGCCAATATATATGTATACAAACACACATTCAACTGCATTATGAAGAAAAACAGATAAAGAAGCTTAGCTGCTTAAAGACTCAACTGGATTTCACAATCTTTTAATTGCTTCTTATATGTGCGTAAAATAGTTCCATACGAAACAGACAGGCTTTCAGAAGGTTACTCGACTGAATCGTTTGATCAGATGAATTCTATTTACTATCCCCTTAATCATAGAAGGTTTTATTTTTTTATCTTGAATAGGATGTTAACTAATACATTAGTGAACTTGAAGTACCTTTATGAGAATAATTGTTTCCCTAAAGTGTGAGTGGGATGGGTGGGGATGTGTAATAATATTTTAAAATCTAATTTAAACTTTAAACTTAAAAGCAGATTAATTTCTCTAATTTTAAGCTAATTTAGCCCATATTAATTTCATTCTGAAATGTTCTCTTATTTCCAGATCCAACTTTTTTATTTAATTGATGCAACAGAAGCTCTATACAGATGCTTAAATCAGCAGTTCGCGCATTCCGAGTGGAGGGATAAAAAACTGTCAGCCAGAATTCTTTTTAAAAGATCCCCATAGCTCCCTTGCCTAAGTCCCCAAGAACAAAGAAATCCCTATCAGAATCTTATGATATATAAAGAACAGGGATAAATATTTCTCCTCTTTTTCGCTCTCTTCGGTTTTTGTGCCATGTTGTAAATGGATGTGCTTTGTCGGTGCCTCATGTAAATAAATCATGCCTTCCGGGATGGATTAAAAGCTAAGTTTTAAAATTTAATTTCGATATTTAGATGCTAAATTCAAAAGTCACTTTCCTGTATATATTTTCCTATGCCTCTATATAATAGAGAGTTAAAAACAACTATCTTGTATCTAATCGTGATTAACTTAGTTCCAATGAGAAAAGTCATTTAAATGGAGTAATGAATGTGTTTTATACTGTTTCAGGCAATAAATGTAAAATTAACGAAATTAATTTGTTATGCAATAGCCCAATCCTTTATAAATATTTAGTAAAATATTTTGGCACAATAAAACGTTACAAAATATTCCCCTGCTCTGCGACCAAAACTGACCAAGTTATGAAGCTTCAAATATCACAATATTTACGAGATTTTAATCCCTTCAATTCCTCAGGGAAGATCATCCAATCAATGTACCAAGTGTTTTCATGGCAGCTGGTCTAAAATAATGAAATTAAAAATTTTGTAAATCGGTGAGTTGTGCTCACACAAAAACACAGATTTTATTTTATTTAAAAGATTGTTGCATGTAGAATACTTTAATTATATTAAATATAAATTTAATATTAGTAAATACACATTTAAGCATAAATAAATATAGTCCCTTTCTGAATCTGAGTGAATTAAAAATAATTTCTTAACTTTCTCAGCAGGGCATTTACTATCTCAAACATTTCAAAAAAAATATATTTTTACCTCTTTAAAAATATTTATTCATCTGGAAAAGTAATCATTCATCCGTCATTATTTTTATGATTACTTAAGAAATGTCCTTACTGGCATCGTGTTGTATCAATATTTTCTCCTTGACAACAAATTTCTTTCATATGTTCTAACACGTTTCCAAGGAAAGGAACTTTTTTATTCAGTCACAAAATTCTAATGAATGCACGATCTTGTGTTTCGTCATGAACAAAGCTTAGGAAGAGATGAATGATGCATTCTCTATTATTCATTCTCACACATGCAAATACCTTTACATTGAGAATCGTTTAGAAGAGATAATATTTCGAATAATAATGAAAAAATGTAAAAATATGTCTTTAAATTTAAAAACCTGAAATTGATTGTCCCTGATCATTGGCAATCAAATTTGATGTCCTTTCTGAAATTGCATTACAAATGGATATTCTTCTACAATAAATATAAACCATAACATTCAAATTTCGACTTGTCGAAGGGCATTTCATTCTGCGTGCATCTTGAATGCATATAACAGTCTTAAGAAAACAAACACCATATTTTTTTCTTGTGTTTGGGATTTACGTTAATTTCTTACTCTAAAACCCAAACCATTTAATCTAACTTCTTCGGGTGATGGTCAGATTAGTTTAGTTATATCAACGTCCTATTTTAAAACAACACTAGGTATATTTTGGAAAAAACCTCGTAACTCTAAGCTGCTGTCAGATCACGTGGACCACACCTGAGCTTTTCTAAGTGCAATCAATGTCAACTGTATCTTTGATCATTTTTACTTTTTGATATATAAATTGGATCATTCCAAGTGAAAACTTCGAAACAATCATTGAAAAAATTTGATCCATTATAACAGTCAAAGTTTGCATTACATATTTGAAGATATTTTTTTCTGAATACAACAATATTTTTTATATTAAAGCAGCAAAAAAATAATATCGTAGAAAAAATAACTTTTGATACGTTTTTTTTAAAAATCTGCTGACTAGAAAATATAAGATTAGATTACATTACACAGCATTTTATATTAAGCTTTCTGTCTGAAGTTTTTTCCATACATCTATATCCAAGGAAGACTTATCCACAATAAATTTTAATTAAAAAAATGTTATGTTTTCATTGGGTATGACACATAACAATCTTAAAAGTGCGTCAGATTATTATGTCATCATGACAATCTAGCAACATATCACATAAAAAACATATTACATATTACAAAAAAATACATTACATATTACAAATTACAAAAAAAATCGTATCACATATTTCAAAAAAATGTACAAAAAAACATTCTTCAATCTAAAGTCATACATTCGGTTTTACCATTTCCTAATCTTATATTCACATTCTATGTAACAGTAACTACTTTCGAACATATTTATTTAATGTTGCTAAATACCATTACTAATACAAGTGTATTTTTATATTTTTACCGTAAAATTAGCTGTTGTCGACATAAAACATGAAAACGTCTAGCTGTGACGATTTGCTGTCATTATCTTAATAATTATAATTGACACCCGTCGTGTTTTCCTTATGAGCAGAGTCATAACAGAACGAAATACATTAATTCGAAAATAATAAACCCAAATTGCTTCATTTCGGAACATCCAAATGGAATTAGTAGATGAATCCTGTACATAAATATTTTTCACTGAAATAAATTTTTTTTAAGTTATATGTAACAAATGATAATGTCTGAACGTTTTCTTTAAAAAAATCTAATAAAAATTTATAAATGGAATATTTTTGCTGAATGTTTATTAATGAATCTTAGTGGAAAGTAATTTATTTACTAGGGTACTTATAACCACGAAATGTTCAAATTTTAGTAATATGGTTTTACACAATTCATACCCATTAAAGAAGGAATGCTAGGTTCTAAAATTTTTATCGACATATTATGGAAGATTCGACTAAAAACACATTGAGCAACACAATTGTAGAACTCACCAATCAAGTAAGAACAATTATCTTACTCATATAAATAGAAACAGAATATATACAATATCAGTTTCGTTATATTCGATTTTCGAAGTTAGGAAACTTTCTAAAAACGAATGGCTGCTAGTTTCAACAGATTATTGCTGTCGTCTCTAATGGCATTTGTCAAAGACAAACCCGCTGAGCTAAGTCAGGGATTTTAAGCCAAAACTTTTGCGTCTTTTTCTTTTCACTAGCGCCATCTAGGAGCAAGAGTACAAATAAGCTACTCTCTCTTCAAAACCCTTTATACAGAGTGGACTTTATTTATATGTTTCGTTCATTCATCCACAGATGGTAAATTAGACCTGAACCAGAGACCAATCACCTCTGAATCTGTACCCCCAGCGGTATTACTCTCAACATGGAAGATTTTACGACCACGGAAAATGTGTACAAGCACTTTCTATCATACACGGGAAGGTAGATTCGAACTCACAACCAAGGGATACGAATCCAACAGGCTACCAACCAGGCTATCCCGGCCTACAGCAGCTTATTTGTATTGTTGATGTTCAATCCATATTTCCATCAGGGACAATTTCCATCTCAATTCTACTTTGAAATATTTCGCTAAATGCTGAGCTTTATACTGGCATTAGCATAATCTCTAGACCCCGAAAATCTTAGAAAGATTGCTCTCATACATTGTCTTTCATAAGAATACCAAGAAAAATCAATTACATGAGGTTCGGTGAGCTCGGAAGATACTCTATACTCCCACTACAGTCTTCTTATGTTCTGCCCCGTCTTCCGGTATGGATAGGAGGGTGCCAGCTCAGGTGTCGTTCTCGTCATCTGACCATGGATCAAATTTACGAGGTCCGTCCCAAAAATAGCCAAAGTGTTGCTTTACAGCATAGTAGGAAATAGCTAAACTAAACTCTTATGTACAGTTGACCATCCTGCCATCACTGAACAAGACAGTATCGATAAGATTTGTTGGAGTATAAGCAGTGTGGATGGATTATGTTGCGACTATTGTCTTTAACACAATCCATTCATAGTACTGAGAAAGATTCCAAACTGGCATCCTCTTTGAAGCTGTTAGTCCTAAGCCATATGTGGGCTCTTATCATGGTCTATTATTTGTTGCTCTAATGTGTCTTCTACTTACAATTTTGATGGTTAGTACTGGGAAAAAAATTTTATGCTTTCTTCAAAGTAAACCGCGTTTCAATCGAGGACAAACTAACGCACTTTGGTGGGATTGTATTCGCAGGGTTTTATGTCTCCAAAATATAATTTCAAACTAAATCAGAAATTCTCCATAACTTTGCTAAACGTTTTTAGTCTTCTTTCTAACGAAATACCTATAACTATCTTATATAACGAGATGCAAATAACTCGAGAACTGATAGTAATAAACGTCATGAGAATCTTCCTTCTGTACGTAGGCTACTTCTTAATGCCCGCGTCTAGTATGGGCAAACAATTATTATAATTGAAATGGACTTGCGTATACATCTTGTTTAGTATATGCTGTGGTGTGCAAACTACGTGATCTGATCTATATAAGGACTTATATGGTAAACGAAAATATCTCAAGGATGTACGATTTTTTAAAAGTTACGATAAATCTAAAAAGGATTATAATAATAACAATAAAGTTTTACTTGCAATTATATTTTAAGAAGAATAAAACAATCCAAATAATTTTTTTTATTTTCTCATATAAGAATAGAGAAAACATTGAACAATCATCAAAAAAGAATTTGAGATTTTGACGAATCCACACATTTTACCCTCCACAGTTCAAAAAACTTATTTCTGGAAAATGTCTGCGTCAAAAGTAACCCAAAATCTTTCTGATCTACCTAGATAAAATTCGTTATACGATTTTTACACCAAATTAGTAGATTTTTATCAAATTTCGTACAAAATCCTTTCAGAGTAAGTCCGTCCGGTTGTTCGAATATAAATTATCATAGTAACTACAAAAGGAAGAGAACAAGATAAATAAGATTCCGTAAACTTATGTAACATCTAAAGTGTAGATATCTCTCAAATCGCAATCCTAATTCATCAAAGAATTGAGATTTTATCTGTCTATTATTCTTTCAGAAACATGTAACCATGATAACATTATCCTTTGACGTTAATTTAGCATTTCTATTGAGCCTATCACTTGATTTTCGGTGAATGGTTTGGCTATTAAACCCTGGAAAGTATATAAGAGTATCTGAAAATTAAGTGAGCATCAAAAATCCAGTGAGTTAAATATATAAAAATTAGTTTGTGATTTTGTATCTATAAGTGTAGTTTCGTTCAAATTTGCGTTCCATTCGGTTGGGGAAAATGTGTCTATAGCTGATTTGATAAACTGATTTTGATTTGTACAAAATTGACGTGTATAAATTTGATTTTCAGATACTATTATATACTTTTCAGGGTTTAATAGCCAAACCATTCACCGAAAATCAAGTGATAGGCTCAATAGAAATGCTAAATTAACGTCAAAG
>JAPMOQ010060921.1:0-26907 GCA_026543055.1 Argiope trifasciata
AAAGCCAAAAGTCCTTAATTAAATATACATATAGACTTTTGCCTAAAATAAATAAAAGGATCTTTTTTCTAATAAAAGTAAACATTAAATGCCTTTATATGAAAAACAATGTTGAAAACAAAACTAGTGCACAAAAATATATTTTAAAATTTTTGTATTACCACCAAGTAGCAACTAATTTAAACATTCTTCCGTAAAAGGTATGGACTTTTTACCTTAGGATAATGATTTTTCTATTTCCAAACATAAATTTCAGTAAGTCTTTTTGTAAAATGAAATTATTATTTATATCAAAGTATACATATTAGGGAATTCAGTTTTAAGGATTTATTGCTAGCACATAATTTTGACATATTAGTTTTCCTTATTCTATTTAACATTCATACATTCAACTTCCTTTTTATTTAGTTATTTTGTAAAATCATTCAATTAGTCAAATGAAAAAAACTTTTGAAATGAAACTCCAAACATCTTCAAGAAGGAAATTTTTGAAGAATTCACTTTTCAAACATTCCACTTCTGTCTTGCTTTTTTTCCCGGTACCAAAGGCAGATCCGCTTCTATTTTTGCCTTGGCCACACGCGAGAAGATATTGTATTGAAATACATAACAGGATTATAATATCATTTCTCGTTAACCGGCAGTAGCTCAAAGTAATAACATCTGTCTCAAAGCGTTGTTTTAAAGGGGAAGTTAATGTAGCTAAACTGAATTTTAAAAAAATTAATATTCATAGTTGATTTCTGGTGAAGAGATTTTCAAACAGAAAATATGAATTTAAATTGTTACATTTTTAAGTTAATGAATTCACATACATAAGGGGAGAGCAGTGAATTGCAGTCAGATCCGAAATTTAATAAATATGGCAGTATAGTCTTAAGTGTATAACTATTTCAATTTCCTCTAAATTTGAATAAAAATTGTTAAACTAACTCAATGAAAATAGTTCGTATCTAGTTTCATCCATCTTCTTTAGAGTTTTTTAAAATTATTATTTCAAGGTGGGAAAAGAAATTTTTAAAAAAAACATTGATACCATATTTTTTACTCGGCAAATTCTAAAACGAAAATATTAAATGAAATTTCGCAGCCGAACATTTGACGATTTTAATATTTTCATGTTATATATTTCTTATGCAATAAAAAAAAATATTCTGAAGAGAGTGAAATATGCCTTAATTCTGCAGAAAATTATTGAAACAAATGTATTAGTGTTCTTGTAATATACCAGCATCTTTTTTAACAAGTAATTCTATATTTTTGTTGAAGTTAATGAAATATGAATTGTAATCGACTTTTTGAAGCATGAGGTACCATTAATTGTGTTTAAATGACCAGAAATATAATATTGACAAAATTAAAATCAATAGTTAGAGCGTACATAGATTGTAATAAGGAATATGCACCTTTCAATTATGTACTTATATTACTTAGAAACGGCATGACCCCTTATGAAGTAATATGGAATGTAATATTAAGTAATATGATGGAGTAATATTAAGTATTTAATATTGGACGCGAGAACAATAAATCTGGAGGAAGAATTCTTTCATCGGTTATTTCATTTCTTAATCAGGATTTAACTTTTGTTTAACTAGCTTACACCTGCTTACAAAACGGATAACGGTTTTGAACTTTGTTTCATAGCGTATTTTAATTTGAAAGAAACTAAGTATATATTTTTTGTTTAAAAAATGATCAAACCAACAATTGTTTTGTGGAAGTAAATGCACATGATCTTCTCAAGAAACTTATAATTACTAAGGTGCTTAGATCAATAAGATAATCAAAGATAAATTAACAAACCCCAAATTTTTTAAAGCGAAAAATATTTATTTTGACTTATTTATAATAAATTAGTTATATTCATGCAAACACTGCATTTGTTTAAAAATAACACGATGACAATCAGTGAGAAACCTAGCTAATATTATCTTTATCAGGTCAGATGACGAGATTTTGACTGGAAACTCCTAATATAATTTCCACATTATAAGGATATTAATTTGAAAATATGCAGATGATTGAACTTTTGAAATAATTAAGAATACATCCATAGTTAAAAAAATTTCTGCAAAAATAAATAAATAAATAAGTGGCTCCATTTAGTCTAGTTTCAAAAAATTCGTGGGTACCACCATAAGTTACCTCTACAATACAACAAACAGCTCAATCGTTTGAGTTAACACGAAAACTAGGGGCCATGGTGGCCTGGTGGTAAGGTATCGGTTTCAGAACCGGACAATGTCCAGTTCGAGACTCGAATTCACCGAAGAACCATCGTGTAAGGGGGTCTTTTCCACGTCACATCCGTCAGGACAAACGTCCTTCCCCTGTGTGGTTTGAAGTAGAGGTTGCTAGGTCGGGTGTCGTCCTCGGCATTTGACCGTGGCTCAAAATGACGATTTCCATCCCAAAATAGCCCAAGTGTTTCTTTACAATGGGAAAATAAAATAACTAAACGCTAGAACTAATGATTTGAGCTACATCTCTTTGGCACCAAACAAACGATTTTCGGTTTTACAACATGATAGTACGTATAACTCCAAATCCACTTAATTGGAACTACATCCTTTTATTTAATGAAATATTTCCTTTTATTTTGAATATTTATTAATTTATAAATGAAATGGAAACATGAAATTCTTCAGTGCGTCTCGAGTTATTCTACTTTATCTGACTTATGCTTCACCCTTTAAACTATTTATTTATAGTGGAATAGGCATTCAGCTGAACATAAAATTGTTGAAGCAAAAAATCAAAGTGGCCATACACGAATAACTTCTAAATATCTCCGATGTACTTTCCATTTTTGTACGGACTGAAATTCCTCAAAAATGCTCAAAATAAAATGCTTATTTTAGTTGATGGTTGAAACTCATGGTCCAAATTGATGGAAATTATTTTTAGAATTTCTCATGGAGTTTCCAATAAATTAATACATTTGGGTAGGTTCTATTCTACAAAGAAAGCCTTTTTACCACTGTTAATAGAATTTGATTTTTTGCCATTGGATATAAGTTATTTGAATTTGGCTTTAATGTTGTATTTTTAGATACTCTCGTAGTAAATTATCAATTGAAACTTAATCGATTCATACTAAAATTACTAGAAAACTGTCTTCTCTAAGAGCATAATGCAAAACGGATTAAGTATTATGAACGTGCATTCTATCTTCCCCACTATACGAAGGACTCCCAAGCAATACCAAGTTAAAATTTAATAGACGGCCAATAATACTAATTAGATGTCGTATCAATGATTCCCGGGCAAATTGGCAACCCTTTGTCCACTTTGAAATGACTTTGGCACAAAATAAATGATACTTGAACCTTCAAGATTTCTAGTGATAGGCCCATTAGGACGCTATTTAAGGTAATCTTTCTGATGTATCATGAGTTCAGCTCAAGTGATTAGTTGAACGAATACTCTCCTTGGCTACTTCGAGCTACTTTTAATTCTGTTGTCTATACCGATTTGTAATGGGATTTGAAAATTAGATTCAATGAATAAATTTAGACGCGATTGGAGAGAAATTAAAATAAAAGCAGAAAGAAAAATACATACCTCAGAAATTAAATATAAGACACTCAATAAAAAATTCTATTAAATCTTCAATCTTATAAGAATCTGGATTATTTTTAATGTGTAATCATAATTTATAATGTTTGATTCAACGCAATTTTTTATAAATCAGTAAGTTTGAACAAAGGAATTATTTTTTGTATAACTTTTAAATATACTGTTCAGAAATTATTCAACTCCAATTCTTAATTTAAGGCCATTTAATGAACGTTGATTGGTACAAATTCATTTTTTTTCTTTCTGATAATCAGACTCTAAAGAGAAAAAAAAATCCTTCAATGATGAAATTTGAGATTCGAATCTTGGGTTTTTCAGTTTCATTGGAAAAGCTTTTCGAGAAAATTTCTTGAAAAAATTTCCAAAATCTTTGAGAAATATTTCAAAGATAATAAAAATGAACTCCTAAAATAAATTTGAACGACTTAAAATACTTAAAAGGTATATTGATTGCAATATATCATAGTAGTAAACAAATAAAACTGTACATAGATTAAAAAATTAATATTTAATATTCCTTGAGTACAATTTGCTTTTAATTGGAAATGATTGGAATTAATTTTAATCTATTTATTTTAACGTTAAATAAAGCAGCAGGGAGAATTCAGAGGAGTTGTCGAATACAGGGCTTTTGGAATTCATTCTAGCAATGCCAATTGAATAGACTATAAAAAATCTGTCATTCATGCAGAAAGAGGTTGTCAAAATCATTCTAATGCCCTTCAGTTCCTGGGAAGTTCAACTAATCTTTTGGATTTAGCGCACAATGAATAGTTGTTTGAAGGGAGGCAGATTTAGAATGCCGGTTTGTGTCCCAAGACTAGTTAACTTTACTTTAAAGTAAAAATATAACAAGGTAGGCTTTTGACTATCAAACAGTTTTACTTGATTTTGAAGTGCAGTGCCATTCAAAATCGGAGTAGGTTTAACATTTTTTTTTCTACCGAACAACAATAGGTAGGGAAACATGAATACATCATTGGATAGAAGGATGATGGATCCATTAATCCAGTTAAAATGTCACTTTTATTTGCTAAAGAGAATATGCCCACTAATTGGAAAATGTCGTTTTATAAGATGCTGTATTTAACGAATGAAAACGCCGTTGTGTAATTTTTGTTGTTAGCTCATCAAAACACTATCTTATCGGAGAGATACTCTCATTTTATTTGCAGAAAATTCGTATAGAATTTTTCTATATGCAATAAGCTGAACAAACTAGTCATTTCTCAAGTTATACGAATGATCGTATCTGATTTTCTTTTGATTGCAAATTTAAGAAATGTGGCCCTATTTAAAGGGACAAATATATATAGTTGAGAGGGTCTGTATTTACTACCCTTCATGATCTGAAGCATTCGATTGCTATCAGCAAGTTCAGTAAACAAGGACCAATTATTCATGTACGGCGAGAAATGGGCTACCATTTCAATTACATTAATTCATTGACGTGTGATTAAAAACTAAAAGAAACTTAGTTTAAATGCATAAAAAAGTTTTGGGACATTTTCTATCTGGGAAGACATACCAACCTATGTCTCTTATTGTTATTTAAATGAGTATCTTTTAACTATACCTTTATTTATAATGTACATTTGGACAGTATTTTGTTTAAAATGTCGTTACCTGACTTATTGTTAAATAAAAAAAATAATTTTCACTGACTGACTGCTACTGCCATTTTTTACCTCATGTATTTTCTCGCAAATCTTCTCTTATTTCGCTAATAGAAACTTCACCTGAATGCTTATACAGAAAAATAATTTCACTTTGACTCATGAAATTTTAAATTTAATGATATATGACACAATTATACAATGAAATAAAGATTTATTTAGAACGTTTCAATTGATTTATATTTTAAGTAGACACTTTTTTATGCTCCTTCTGGAATTTCGAATCCTATAACACTGATATACAAATTTTCTGTCTCCCATGTGTATTTAAATGAAAGAACACAAAGAAAAGGAATTCTAAGTGCAACTATCTGAAATATATAAATTTTGGAAAAATTAATGACGATTTTGATATTTTTTTTATTCCTTCATTCTTACCTCATACAAACAAAGTCTTGGTTGAAGGACAGAAAACTTTTTGCTGGCACTTTATGATCCTGTACTTAAAATATTCATAAATTTTTTGTGGAGGATTTAGTAAGTTTTACTTCTTGTACATTCGGTACGAAGATACATTGTGAAGAAATGCATAAAAAGAAGTAATATTTTTATTCGTTTGAATCTTCCGTTTATTGATAAATAGCGTTTTATTTACTTAATATGATTATGTGTCCTTTCTAGGCACCGCTATCATTACTTGACAGAAGTAATTATTCTAAAGTAAGCATCTTTCATTTGGAGGAATATCGAAAGGAGTCATGGAAAATTTTGAAGATTCTATCAAGACCATATTTCAGACTATCTCCAAATATTTTACAGCACAAATTAAATGTCCTATTTTCACACACACATACAAACATAAAGATATCAGAAGGAGACATTTTAACTACGCTTAACCTTCGGTAGGTATTATATACTTAAAAATCGAATATGAAAGCCGCTTTTTCCCGCAGAATGAAAATAAAATTTGATGCAGAGCTGCATCTATAATGCATAGATAAAACACCATAGATCATGCATTTAAAATTCATTGCATCTTTGAGCTACACCGCTTATAAATATGGTAAATTAAAATGACAATCTACACACGAATGGATTCAATATCAAAATCTGACTAGGGTTGTTTTGGGACTACCTCGTCATTTTGAACCGCTGTCTAATGACGAGGTCAATTCCTGATCTGCAGCCCCTCTCCAAACTTCCGCATCACACCAGCGTGAGGACGTTGGGCCCCGAAGAATTTATTTTGCACCAAGCCCGCTTACACGGCGGTTCTTTGCTGTACTCTATCTTTGTATCATTTGTTAGTTTATTGCGATGAATCTCTGGCAAGCTTTTTTAATATAAGTACCCGAAAATTCCTTTTCTGACTGATTGGAACTGAAATTTGAAATAGAATTACAGCTATAATCGTGTAGTATATGCCATATTCCATTCATTTTGAGTCATTGATTCTTTGAGCTATTCTGTTTATAAATATGATAAATTAGAATGACAATCTTCACCCGAATGGATTCAATTTTAAAATCTGGCGTAGATGTACAATTTGAATAGTAAATTTTTAATTTTATGGCCATTTACATTTTATAGCTATCGTGTTCTGCTGTACTCAGATAATAGGACAAACCGGCTTTCTCTGAATGAATTTTATTCAAAATTTTACATATTTTGAGCACTAAACTAGTTCCTCCCCCTCTTAGGGCCATGGTGGCCTGGTGGTAAAGTCTCGGCTTCGGAATCGAAGGTTTTCAGGTCCGAGACTCGATTTCACCGAAAATTCGTCGTGTGAGGGGGTCTGTTGCACTTTAAATCTATTAGGCCAAACGTCCTCCCGCTGGTGTGGCGTGTTGTTTAGAGGGGGGTGCCAGTTCAGTTGTCATCCTCGTCATCTGACCATGGTTCAAAATTATGAGGTCCGTCCCAAAACAGCCCTCGTGTTGATTTGAAAAGGGATGTTAATATAATAAACTAAAGTGCCCCCCTCCCCCAAGTAACTTCAAACCTTTTTTTGTGTGTAAGCATGTTCATGAACTTGGAGTAAAGCTAATTTTGTTTTCTGATGCACTGTGAAATGTGTTTTTAGATACAAATCTGATACACCCAAGTTTGTTAAAGCTTTGAAACCTTGATTTTTTGAGGATTAATATACTTTCTGTTTACGTTCTTATTATTCTTGTAAGTAAAAAGCTTCAAATGTATTATTCCCAAAACACATTTCAGAAATTATGTAAGAGTAATTATGCTCTTTACATTTGTTGGGACAATTAACTATGTAAAATTATACGAGGGATTTTGACACCGATTTCATATTCTTAACCATTACTTCGATGAAATGGACATCAAATTTGCAATCATCAATAGAAGAAAATTTTGTTTTCGAAGAAACTGTCATGCTCTAGAATTTTGGATATTCATTGGAAATTGTTTTTCTGGATTGCATGTTTTGCCAAGAAGTCATTAATATTTTCACATCTTTAAGTGTTCACATTTTTAAAAAAGTTTTTTACCTTTTTCCCTTAATTTTGTAAATATTATATCGAAAAAGACGTATAAAATTTCAACCCTGGTTAATTGACAAAGGAGACATCGGAGACTTTACAGTGCTTGATCTCTAGTATTTAACACCGCACTAGTAAAATATCATTTCGACTTTAACCAAAAACGCTCGCACCAAGTTTGCATGCAGGATGGAAATTCCACATAATGCGCTCCCGTGTTGGTGCTCTACCAAGATATCAAGGCTTATGACTTGCCCCTCATCTCCTTCCATTACTATTCAAATATACTTTGTACAGAGGAGGTCAAGAGCAAAAGTTTTCTTAATTGATCCATACAATTTAAAATGGTTCATTCCCTTTTTCTTTGGAAGAACTGAAATGAGCGGATGAGACTTAGTGACGGTAAGTGCCTCATTTTCAGATTATAAATACATTATAGAATATATTTCTAAAAGATAGGCATTGAATTGAATTTATGGAATATATATTAAATGCACATTCTTCTCAACATGTGGTCAACATATGGCCATATAGTCGTTTTGAAGGAATTCTATTTATTATGCAGTATAGAAATTTATTTTTGTGTTTGGTAAGAAATATTTAACTTTATTATTGGAAAGTAAATTTATTTTATTATGTTCATGTGTTCGCAGATTCATTTGTTAAATATAATTCATTTATATCTGGAAGTTTAATGCTCAAATCTGTGTCTTTATGCAAGCTACCAATTTGACTATGAATTCAGCATCTTAATAAGATGTTTCCCCCTTTTTTTGTAAATTTTGCACTCTATTAAATTAATGAGAACAAAATGTTCACAAGAGATTTTTCAGTGTGCTAAGTTATTTTACTTCAACTTGTATGCCATTTTAACCTTTTAAATCTCGTGTTTTAAAACACGAGTTGTTTTATTCGACACGTTTGTAATAAAAAAAATAGAAATTCATTTGCGAGAAAGGCATACGCGAATGATTGTTTAATATCTAGAATACACTTTCCAATTCTGTTTGGATGGGAAATCTCCTTAAATATTCAAAATAAATTGCACATTCTAGTTCGGAATTGCGGTTCGTAGTTCTTGTTTTTAGACAATAATTATCGAATTTCTCTTTGAACATTGAGGCTAAATTGTTACATTTGTGGAGTGTTTTATTCACTATAAAATCCTTCTAGGTCGCGGTGAGCTAGTGGGAAGGTATCTGCTTCTTAGCCGAAGGGTGTCTAGTTGGAGCCAGGATTCCATCAAAGAATGTCTGCGTTAGTGGGTATGGCCCGCCTTAATTTGGTCGGGCCACACGCTTTCCCGCAGTATGGTGTGGGAGCTTGGACAACGGGTAAAGGTATTGGCTCTGATATTGTGCTCATCATATGATCATTATTCAAAATTAAGAGGTTCGTCCAAAAATAGCCCTAGTGTTGCTGTAAAGTGAGATGTTAATATAACTATACGGATCATTTTTATCATAGTTTCTAGAATTTGCTTTTTTTTTTTTTCGTGGAATATAAATTATTGGAATTTGGCTTCAAAATTTCGAGATATTTACGTACTCTTGGTGGATATGTGCGGACTATTTCTTGTGTTGGTATATAAAGAAATCTAATGTTTCCGAGCTATGAGATTTGAAGACGAATTTTCTGCTTTTATATCTTCTGCCAAAGGGCGATGAGAATTGTTTTCGTTTCATTTGCAAAAGTTATGTTAAGTTTACTCTGAATAAATGTCAATTTTTTATATTTCCATTGTAAATTTTCTCTAGATGGAGTCAAAATGGAAGTATTTTTCTTCAGGTATAGCTGAACGTTCCTTGTATCATAGAACTATGCTTATCCAAATGGGCAATTATGATTCTCCCTAGAGGTAATATTTCTATTGGAAATTACGCGGCTGCTTTAAATACCTCCATCTGAATTCAGAGCTGGGAATTTGAGTTAAAAATTGCAAAAAACGAGGATTTGTTACTTTTGCCGTGTTTTAGAACGCAAATGGTTTTGAATTTCCTTTCTCAAAGCTCTTTTTGAAAACGGAAGAAATTATTTCCAGATTTTAAAAGAGCAGTTTTATTATCGACTTTGCATGCTTTGAAAGACGTGTATGCTAGTGCATGTCTTGATGAAAACGATGCCTTCTTGCACACAATTATAGCTTTACTTTGGCTTCCTCGGCTACCACATAGCCGTGTGAAAATAATTAAAAACTGAAACGAAATTTAAATATTTTGAGCAATTTTACTATGATTTTCTTAATATTTTTAACAGTTCTGGATTATTTACTACATTTATATCTACCAATAAATATATATAATACAGTTTCAAAAGTCTGTACTTCCCAAAAATTTCTTCAATGATAAATACTGCCCCCAAATTTCTAAAATGTTCTTTAGATTTCACTGTTTAATTTAAAAATCAATATATCAGCATATTTATCTTGCAACTTCAGCACTTAAATTTGGCGCTAATTTCCTAAAATAACTATTGTAATCATGAACGGTCTTATTAAGGGCCTGATGTCAACTTTATATATTTGATTTTGATATCTCCAAATGTTTCCGATATTTTCTGAAAACTAAAATTTTACCGTTTTATTTTATTGGCATTAGTGCAGTGTTTTTTAAGCTAGTAATTTTCTGTTGAATTCCTTAATTTTAAATATTTCGAAGTGAAAATAAGACGAGAGTTTTAGTTGCGAGGTATTTTATTAAATATTTTTTGTTTCATTTTTTTTCAGGATTGGGATCTATTAAAAGGACGGCATACAAGTGCAAACGTTTAGAAACCTGTAAAAAACTGAACTGTGTAAGAGATATATAAATTTTCTTGACTTTCATATTTTCGAATAATTAAAAACACCGGGAACGCAAATTTGTATAAGAAATCGACGTCATATATCTTCATGCAGTTTTAAAATTCAAATGAAATGACTTCTAAAGATATTTTACTCGCCTAATGGTACCATTTCAAAATTTAAAATTACAATAGAGTAATTTACAAAACGATAAATTTTCTCAGGCCTAAAAATAATTAACAAATTATCTTCCACATTTTCCCCGTGCAGTTTTTTAAAATTGTTTTTTTAATAAAGCAGTTAATTCATCGCTTCGGCTTGCAACTTCAACACTTAAATTGCCTTGGCTAAGAAGGCAATTTAAGTGTTGAGTGCTAAGAATGCTCACCGTTTCAGTTATTTCTTATTTAACGGAAGGGAGATAAAAATTAAAATAGTTACACTTTGACATTCTAATTTGATGTTTAATAAGATTACTATATAATGTCTAATTAAGTGAAGCGTTTATAACGTATATGGATATAACACTGTAGGTTTCTTTATGGGCAAAAAAGAAACTGAACTATTTCAAAGTACGATATATTGGAAGTGTTTAGTTTGATAGAATTAATTTAACAACTTGAAATGTATCTACTTAAGCCCCAATTGGGAAAGATGCTGCCATTTTCAATTGCCGAAGAGGAAATCTGTGCATTCAAAGTCCTCTATATATTTTCTAGTTAGATAATCGGCAGGATATTTGCTGCACTCATTTTGGGACTTAGGCATTCCTAGCCTAACCATACGTTCTTTAAAGAAATTGTTTGATCTTAAACCGCACTTTTACTCGAGCAAAACTGACCACCTTTCAAATTTTGAGATTCGGCTCCACATTTACTTGGCAGTATTTTAATATGTTGAATGCTAATGCACTGGCTGTGCTCCGTGAAATCTCGGAGGTAATCCTTACAAATTTAACAGCCGATTCTATATAAAGTATTGTATAACTTGCTATATATTACAGAACTTTTCCTTCAATGAGTAATGGCAAATGCCTATTCTTCTCAAGAGCAGGTAAACTTGTATATCATCAATCGACACATTTCATGTTGCAATTTTTTATGAAACGTTTGACAAAGTTTGTATATCACAAATATGATACATTTACAATTTTCGGATACAAAACCCGTTAGATGAAAAATCATAATATCATCAACGAAGGATATTTCTGTTGTTGTTGTGTCCGTGTTTTTCACGGAAAGGGGGTGCAGTAGCTTCTGAGGGTAAAGACCCCTGAGAACCCAGAGGGCAGAAGTCTGACTTCTAGCTCACACACACTACACAACCCTTTTTAGGGGGTGGTCAAATTCATTCATCCCTCAGCAAGTCGGAATTTAGATCCAAATAAGAGACCGACTCATCCCTGATTCAGTACCCCCAGAGGTATCGTTTTGTTAAGGGAACTTGGTGGACTTTGCAGTCTCGACATATTTAACGTGCCCCAACTGCCATTAGCCAACACGACGGTCTTTTGACGAGACGAGAACAGAACCCGCGACCTTTCGGTTACGAGACTGACGCTCTACCAACCAGGCTACCGCGACCCAAGGATATTTCTGAGTAGAGAATAATGAACGTCATTCTCGTTTGAAATTTCAACGAGAAATGTAAATAGTTAAAAAAAAATGTATTGCATGCAACTTCTAGTTCTTGAATTGTATCAATATACAAAAAAAATCGAAGTTGTACGAGATCCAAAATTATATTTGATTGTATTTACACAAAAAATGTCAAGTATAAGATTTAGCAATATATTGTTTATTTAATACTACATTATATTAATGTTCATATTTTCTTACCATATGATCAATTTCACTCTTGACTATCCAATTCGCTAAAACATCAATGTCAATCCTAACTAAGAGCTGTAATTGTTTCTTTTACTTTATTTCAGTGAAACAGAATATTTAATCTCGCAAAATTCTTGTATTTAATTTTCAGTTCCCCACGGAATTCGCCCATTAGAGCAACTTCAGAACGATAACGAGCAACAAAACGCAAGTCTTCACAACCTCGAAACGTATTCAACTTTTCAAATCTTGTTAAACTGTTAGTCTTATTTAGGCACTTCTGGCGTCCTCCTTGGTGTGGTGGAGATAATTCGGAAAGGAGGGGGGAGTGTCAGCTCGGGTATCGTTCTCGTCATCTGGTCATTGTTCCAAAATAACGAGGTTCTTTCCAAAATAACATTAGCATTGCTTTAAAACGGGGCTAAAGTAATCATTTTCCTCTTTCATGAAAATGCAAATTAATCTATCCATTCTAACTTTTAAGGTACAAAATTTTTTAATTATCTGCTTGACAAATGCGCGATGTTTCGAAGCGCGGTGGACTTCAATGTCTACAACACGGCTAGATGATTCCAATCCAGAAATGGAACAGATTTAAAACTAAAAGAATATAATGCTAGTAATGATAATTTGACCTGAAGTGATAAACCATGGAAATGGGACTGCTTTGGCAAATTCAATGGATTTCATTGACAGAAAAAATCACAAGCTTTCATCGGAAAAACTCTATGGATGAAGATTGTTTAAGATCATTTTAAGAGAACATGAAAGAAGGCTCACGATGGATTAAACAATCAAAATAAGTAAGATCTTCATTTTGCATAGATCACAATCCATCTACACAAATTTTTGACTAACTTGAAATATGTTCTTTCTCTGTAAATCCTAGCTTGAAAACTATCTACATGGGAAATCTTATGGTCACTCGTTAGCAGTCCCTTTAAAGTGCTCGAATCTGGGAATGAAACTTAAAAGGTGATCCAATATAAAAAATGATAACTTTTCTCAATATCTAAATCTTTTAAAAAATATTATAATCTTCTCTTAATATCTAGCTCTTAAATATCTAATAAAAATGAAATATGAGTAAAGGTCAACTTTATTCAAATACCTTGTGTGGGAAGATTGAAAAATTAACACGATTAGTGTACCCTGAAAATGAAAATATTGTATCATTAAAAAGCAAATGTTTAAATTTTGATGTATAACTAGAATGTTTTTTCATCTGATTTTCAATAGAAAGTCTTCGAATGAATTTTTAATATTCCGACTGAAATCTTAAAATGCTTTCGGTTAGAGAATGTAATTGACACGCATGTTTTTAAAATTGTTTCAAGCAGTCTTTTGCAGATCAATTATTACTTAGGGAGGGGATATTATATTTACTACGAACATGCGAGAAAGTTTAGGGCGGGTCAACGTTGATCCTTAAAGGAACATACTATAGGCTTGCTTGATTTCGAATCTTGTACATATTTTATTACATGTGAAATACCTAAATATGACATTTAATCGGCAATATGCCCAGTATATTACTTTTGAAATGTTCAAAATCGGATTCTTATACACTTATCCCCCGATTTACACGGCACTCGGTTTACACGATTTCACTTTTACACGGTTTTTAAATTTGCACCGACCCGGAACGAGAAGATCTGGGGTAGTTGACGAACGTGATGAGCCCGCGCCAAAATCTTGGTGCGCTAAAAGGCATCGCGTCATTCAACTTTTGAGACGCGCCAGCCGAGGGCAGATAGGCAAACCGGAGGCTCACCCCGACAGTTTCTCGTGAGTCTCTCGCCAGTCTTTCTCCGAGTCTTGTCCAAGAAATCGAATTAAATTCCTGTAGTAAATCCGTATTACCATGCCAAAAGGAATGACAAAAAACAAAAGAAAAGTTGTCTTTAGAAAGCAAAATAAAAATTTTAGATCGTCTACATAATGGAAAGAGTAATAGATGCTGATAAATTTTATTCTATGAACGAAGCCACAATAAGGACAATAAGAAAAAATGAAGACTCCATGAAATGAAGACTCCTCCGTGTAAATCGAAGAACGATTTCGATTTACACGGTTTTCTAAGGAACCTATCTTCAGTGTAAATCGGGGGATAGGTGTACTGTTTTGCTCCTATACTTTCCTAGCAAATTGTAAGAGCATTTCTCCAGACATAAAACGTCATTAATTGACCGACAAGATACGGACACTTGCTGTTTTTGTTCAACGAAGTCGAAGGAACTATCGGTTTTCTGGGACAGTCGGAATAGCCATATCTGAAATGAAGACAAACTTGCGAGTAAAATTTGTCTTGACCATTTTAATAAGATACGAATATTATCGAATATGAAAAATGAGCGAAGCCGTAATGGTTGTTAATGAGTGCCTCCGTCTAATCATTTATAATTTTGCTCGTTTCCCAATAATAAGTACTCTATAAAAGCTGAGAATTTTTTAAATTATCAGTAGAAAAATGTATGATTTATAGCGGAGAATAAAACGAATTCTATATTTTGGTTTATTCTTTCAGCCAATTGAGAAGAAAAGTTTACACAACTATTTTATTAAGTAAAATTCTAGTAAAATAAATGCTAGGCTGGGCTAGGGAAATCTGCACAAGCATGGCATTTGAAGTCCTATTCAAAACGCAATATTGTTACAAGATGGGGTGTGGGGAAATGGAAATAAAAATTTTATTGGGGTTTGAAATAAGGATTTTACAGGACTAGTGATGCAAAACATATTAATGTTACTAGTCCCGTTACTTTACAGATGAGTGGAAACAATATACATAGTAAAGTACAGTATTTGACTGAGATCAAGACTTTATAGCACTGAAATTGTGTGATCGCAAGAGCTTAATTGCACAGTATATTTTTTCTAATTTTTAAGACGTCTAGAGATGAATGATTATGAATTCTGCGTTTTTGTACTTTTCCAGCAAATTATAAGATGTTAATACTACTACTTGCGGATAATTTCCTTATTTCATCTCTAAACAGCCGGGCGTTTGGGCACCTCCTTTCTTGGGTAGAAAGAGGCGAATACTAAAAGTATTTTGGCTGCGTGCAAAGGTAGCCGGGCGTGAAATGAACATTCTGCTGTTTTTAGTTTACGCTTATTGAAATTGTGCTTTAAATATTCCAATAGTGAATGAAATATGCGATCAATATATTGTTAATCACATGCGTCTATGACTTGTAAATTTGATTGCTTATTAAATGCATAACTTTTTTAGAGGGCATTCTCTCTAAAAATTTTTAGATAGCTTTTCATTAACTGAATTTACTTGAGTTTTCATATTACTTAAATACTAAATTTTTTAATAATAATTTTTTAAAAGTATGTGATACTGTTATCACTTCGTTGCATACTGAAGATTTTAAATCTTGTAGGAATTAAATTCCACAAAATTATATAATTGATTTTTAAGGCGAGTAAATTTTTTTTCAAACTTGGGTTTCAACTTTAAATTGATAAATTCTAAAGTACAATTTGGTTAAAATGACAATGAAAACTTTTTTATGAAAATTAAATGTCTATGTAATTTGTTTGAAGAAACAAATGCATACCTGCAAAATTTGCCATTTTCTAAGATGGCGATAATTCCAAAATTTTAAACTGATAGTCTGATTTTTTTAAATTTAAGTTTTCATTTCTATTTCACTAATTTTAAACCTTTCCAATTTAACTATTTTTAAAGCAGATTTTAATACTAATAAATTTCCATTGAATTTTACTTTTTGAAATTTCAAAAGTAAGCCAAGTGAGACATCTTGGCTCTTAAATATATTGCCTTAATTCTTTTACTTTTAAAATCTTTTTTATTTTCTAGGAATGGGATGAGTTGAAAGGCAGGGAGATACCACAGGATACATCGAAATATTTCCCAGAAGCGAAACAACGCTTTAGCGCAGCTATGAGGAAAAATAGCCGATTAAAAATTCTCAAATCACCTGAAATAAAATTTAGGTACTACCAAATAACTACAAGTTAAATGAGAATTTTGGTAGGTAACAAACATTTCACATATTTATTAAGCATTTTGCAGTACAATTGTAATAAAATAGTTATAAATTTGTATAAATCTATTTCAAAAAAAATTTAGTAACTTAAAATTTAAGCAATTTATTCAGCAGTGAGTTTCTTTCGTCTTTAAATACTTATCAAAATTAATTTACATAATTATTTTTGTTCCTTTTCATAAACTTGTTGTAAATGTTTGTTCAATAAAGTAGTAAATTTATCCCACCGGCTAAAAATAAAATGCATTTCCCAATATCTTTCTGAATTATATTCCCAATATCCAAATTAAATTACCAATATATTTCTGACAATATTAAACTGAATTAGAAATTCCAGACAACAGCACACGAAATTTTTGGAAAACTAGAGTAATACTTTCAGTTACAATCTTAAACTGAAATGTCAACTTAATGGAACGGAAAATATTCCTCAAATGTAATAACTCTCCAGAAATTCTAACTTTAAATTGAATTAACTTATGATCATGCAATGTATTTATAAGTCAAGATTAGGGGTGTATGCTACCACTCAAACCATTGAGAGGGTTTATTTATATAATTATTCATAATTTTCTTCCTTTGATAGCTTGATAATATTTTAATATTACCAAACGAACCATGAATTTTATTAGTGGTAATCTCTCGTGAATTTAAGAAATGAATGTTTCCATACTTAAATAATCATAACATTGACCTTGCAGGTTGATAATTGGCAGTAATGCTGACTTGTGTGGTCGCCTTAAACATTAGCACACTACTATAACTATTGAATATTATATTGACAGTCTCTTATGAAATTCCTCAGACAGCAGCCCATGAAATTTTTCGAAAACTAGAGTATAATACTTTCAGTTACAATATTTTTTTATTTTTATTTTGAAAAGTCAAATATTAGTTTAAAACTAAAGGCAAAATTTGATTTTAAAAATCCTGAAAGATATGAAAATAACGTCAGTTCTATTTTTTCGGAAATAAACTAATGCCTCTTAAGTAAATTTATGAAAATTTTAAGTCTTGTTAACTCTTAGAAATTTTTTACTCTTTCAAAGCTTAAGCTGTAAAATTACATTTGACAATTAAAACGAGTTCATTGGAAAAAAAATTGTTGCAAGATATTTAGCAAAAACTGAAATCTGTTTTAATAGAAAGATTAATTTTGTTTTTATTTTGAATACATACTTTTTAATATTGAAAAGAATTTTAGAATTTTGAGACCGTCTGAGGCGTTTAAATATCGAAGACGTAATTACTTGCAGTAATTTATTGTCTTTGATTCTATTAAATGAAATAGCAGTATTTTTTGTTACTAAAACATTTTTAAATTTATTTTTTCAGACCCATCACTTATTTATCCTGGTGTATCTCTTCTGAATGAAGAACCACAAAACGCAAGTTTTTAAAGTACTAAAAGCAAATTATATTAATCAAATCCAACTGTACCAAAATTAAATGAACTCGGCAGGAAAACTAAGTGTTTGTAAAATGATAATGTTAAACCATTAAGTATTGAAGTTTTATGTCTGTAACCGATTATTTTAAAAGCGTGTCTGAGAGAATATTTAGTTCATTTACTGAATAAAAGTTGAAGCACTCCAAAAGAAAATAATATTTTCAACTTAAAACACCGATAAAATGTTCATAAATTGTACCTCAAAGAAACTCGTGTAATTAAAAATAGGCAAGTATTACTTTTTAATAACTCATCCATTGGAAAATAAACCCAGTATAGAATTGAATAACTCGGTTCGATTTAAGTAACGTTTCAATGATTAAAAAAATGCTATTTTAGTTATAAACTTTTCATATCTTGTAACTTAAGATTTAATGCTAAATTTTTAAGACGTATAAACTGATATCATTTTCACGGAAAACTAAATTATAAGAACTTCGATTTAAAATTTCAAGATACTAATCGGGTAAAAATACAAAATCGGATTGATTCACCTTGTTGGGCACTTGCATCCATTCAATATTGGTAAACGTACGGTAATGAGTGTATTTTGTCATTAGTTCGTACATTAATTTAATATTTTCAAATTTTAGCCTAATGTTGAGGTGATTGACAACTAATGGAAATAGAATCTCAAGAATGGAGGCAGCAACAATGCTGGCTAATCTTTCTAATCATGTTACCTTTTTATCAACTCTAGCATCAGTTGTATCCTCATAAAGATACAGGCAGGTAAACGACAATAACACTTGTTTTCATTTTGATATTAATAGATGAAAGTATTGTTCTAAACTGAAACTCGTGAATGTTCCAAACGTCATCTACATTTCTAATAATTTTAACCTCGGTAGTATATACCATTGGGCGTCGGTTAGTGCACTTCATTTAGAAAGTTTTTACAAGCATTTGAAAGGATATGAAAACTTTCCATTTGTGTCCGAGAATGGAGTTATTCAAGTAGCTGTGCCTAAGGACATAGAGCAGTTGGGTTAGCAGTCTTTAACACATTATTTGCCTTGCATGTCTGCAGAGATTTTCGATGAAACAACTATGCAGTTACTTCCTGTGATATTCTTCAATTGAGCATTTGTTGAATGCATAAAATATCCTCTACTCAATGCTCTATCCTTGCTTTCAAACTGATCGGTCATAGTTCCCGACCTTAATCTTCTTCTATTCTTTTAAATTTTGGATCTCGAAAATGTGCGAACTTTTAGTTTCGCAAAGATTAAAAATATTCGTAATTTGCTTTGATAATTCTTTACTCATTCATTAACGATTCAAACTAGCATTAAAATGTAATTATAGAATTTGGAAACTTTTTATCGCTGCATTTTGATCCATTGTTATATCATGCATTTGTAGGAATGTCATGATTAAGAGCGCTTCCATTTTTCTGGGATCTTTCCTATCTTTTTTTACTGTTAAACTGAAATAACGTATGCATTTAAATCGATCATGAATTCAAGTGTTTGCTATGTAATCCTTTGCTTTAACAATTAGTAAAATTAACACTTTATAAGCAATATTTATGAGTACACTATTTCGTAAATTGGGTAAGGAGTAAATGCAGAATCAAGTAAAGAATTTGAGAAAATAATTTATATATTACAAAGATTTGTAAAATGTATTTAAGTAGTACAAGATAATACTAAACCTAAACTCGTTTGAGTAATAGACAAATTCTCATTTTGTTAAACTATTTTTAATTAAAACGGTTATTTTCTGTGACATAAGAAAGCGGGGAATTTAACGCGATAACTCGTTATGCCACAATAATCGGGAAAAGGAATTCTGAAAATTTCAATTACAGCTTATAAAAACATGTTTGAATGTAATTGAAACTGAACTTCATATAAAATACGTAATACAATACTTGTTTGCATTTGAAAGGAATTCAAACTGATAGTCCGTTCCGACTACTTCAATCGATCAAACTGTGAATAATTAATTCACTGTGCAATAAATTTTATATCAATCTATTTACCGAAAAAATATCGTCAAATTTTTTATTGCATCAAAAATCTTTCTAAAAAATAAACATCACTTTATAGAGAAAATATGAATTAATAAATTCTTTTTAATTTTTAAAACATTCAGTTCAATATCCATTTCATTAGTTTTTTAAATTTCCTATTTTAATGCAAATTATAGAAAAGTAAATATGTACTCAAAACATGCTTTTAATTTCATCGCAAAGAACGTGCATAAATAATGCTTTTTCTGAAACAATGAAAAGCACCATCATAAAAATGTACTAAATTTTTTTTAAAACGCTTGTAAGAGTTTTAAGTGATTATTTTAAATTTTCCATTGTCATTTGTATACGTATTATCAGCATATGAATCTGATTAAAAATGCATAAAAATGAATGTTGCGAATTTCAGTACATATAAAAATTCCCTGTTATTTTTATTTGTCAACTATTTTACTCTTGAATGTGAGGAAATTATGAAGGTATCTTACAAATATTTTTCTAATAAGTAAATGTAATCTTTTACAGTATATCTGACGTAGTGGAATGGAATATTGACAGAATTTCATGATTTTTGCACATCGTTGTAAACGATTTGTATGTACTTGTACGCATTTTGTCTCGTCTTTTATTTTTTATTTGCAAAAACTTTAATTTAAAAATCTTCTCTCGTTCTCCATTAACTTTTTCTTTTGCTGCACTTACTGTTTTTCTATATTTAAAATTGTTTTGGTAATTTTTTTTCTACGTTTTGAGAGATCTTGCGCATTATCTCCTTACTTTTTATGCATTTATGATGTAATCAATCAATTAAGTAAGCTTAGTCAAGTTTACCAAGTTATAGATGTATTTAGAAGTATTTGAAAAATAGAGAACGTACATTAGTAAATAGAAATCTATGTATATTTAAATATTAATCGCTTTATTTAGACAAAAACGTAATGAGTTTCTTTGATTGTTATTCGGCATAACTTTATTTATATTATGTCAAATCGACTCCAGTTATTACTGTCAATTGGCATGAGTTTCCTGAAACTAATTGAAAGCTTGCTGTTGGATACAAATTACTCATGGACCCAAATGATTTTTTTTAGTTCAAAAGATTTAAAAAAAAAGTACCCAGATATATCACTGTCTTAGAACTATTCTTGCCAACAATAGCGTTTTCTTTTATTTTCTATAATGAAGAAACCTCTATGAAGATTGAACCTTGCTCTTTGTCTCCATGAAGCTAGTCACAAAAAAAATTCTATGATAAGTATTCGAGGCTGTCGTATACTCATCGAAAGTTGAGAATTATTAAACAGAAGAGGTTGGGGTGGAAATGTTCTTTATTGGGGAGTATACGAAAAAACCACCTCACTGAACTTTTTAGTAATTGAAACAATGCACTCTGTAACGCATTAATATAAAATTTTGGATACAACTTCCACACAAAAATGCCCAAATTACCCATGAAAAAAATGCATATTCTAATATTTCTAATTTTGTAAACCCTAGATATTACTGAATCCTTATATATTTTCTATATTTAACAGATTGCATCATGGGAGATAATAAATCAATAGAAAACTTCATCCCTACTTTGGAGGACCTTCTGACATGGGTGAACGAAGAGTAGGGCATCTTCAAAGGGATCAACTTAATCTTTTGGGAGCTCAATAATTCGCTGGTGTAGAAAGATTTTTCCATTTTTAAGGTAATCTCTTAATTTTTTATTTTTTATTAAAAAAAACGATTAAATATTGTTACTCAACCAGGTGTCTAACTTGAATGTTATATTGCTTACCGAACATTTCTTTAAATAGCTTTTTAATCATTGCGCATTATTTTTGTCAAATGATTTTTAGATAATCCTTGGTAAAGTGATTTTACTCTCGCTTTCATGTTTGTAAGGAAACTATTTTTACAGATAATTCGCTTTCTTCCTTGCATATTAAGTTTGAAATTTTGTAGAAATATTAATTCTAGATAAATACAAACTCTGTATCCAATTTCAATGGCGCATAGATCTTGCATCTTTTTGAAGCTGAGGTTTCTGTCTGAATTTTATTGAAATTTCAAAATTCTGATTTATGAAATCTTAGTCAAGATGGTATAGAGCTTTCGCATTTTATTTCTTTTTTGAAGGAAGTAACAAATATACTTCTACTTCTCGTAAATATAGAAACGACTCAGAAAATTTAAATTCTTGAAACTTTTAACTATGATCTAAGGAAATCAATACTATAAAAGGCATGTTGCCTATTCTAGTAACTGCATTCACTTTTCACTCGAATCTTGTGGACAAATTTTGCATTGTACTTTTACAAATCTCTTGAAATTTAACACCTAGGTGACGACTACTGAAAATGTTTTGAAAGCTTTGGAAATTATCTAATATTCCAAATTTCGTTTATCTTCTAAACCTGATATGTCAAGAAAGGTGATTATATGAATAAAAATATTGATCTCCTCTCAAGTAAATGGTCTTTTCGCAACCATAATCGCGGAAAATGACTTCTATGATGTGTTTAGTGTAAAAGAAAGGCACCTATAATAGATGGCAGATTTTAATTTTGATCTCTAAAGAACATGTCCCGAGTAACTAGATAAAAATGCTTAGCGGTGTCAGCTCGGTTCTTGTTCTCGTCATTTGACCTAAGTTCAAAATTGCTGGTCTGAAAATAGTGTTTTATAAAGGGACAGTAACGTAACTAAACCCTATGATTTAAACGTAGTTTTCATCATTTAAAATCAAGTAACGCTCAAGTAATTTTGTTGCTAAATTAACAAAAGTTTTCTCTCTAAACCCCATTCAATGAATATATAGCTTCAGCTTACGTCAAGACAGAATTATGATAGGCGATTGTGATAGTAGGCATAATAAAGATGCAAGACAAATTTAGATGTATAAATTAAGAGCTACATTTTGGAAGTGAATAAATTCAAAAATGAATTGTTGAATTCACAATGTGAATCTCGAAAAGAACTTTTAAAATGCTCTTTTCATATAGATAAAACAAAAATGCACAACGGAAAATCCCTTTTTTCTTTGATATTTCGTCAAATTGCAAAATGTCTGAGAATTGTTTGTCAATTTAGGCAGAATATTTTAATGCAATCTTATGCATTGATACGACAGAAAAGCGCGAATGCTTAACACATTCTAAACTTTCAAATCTAATGTTTGAAGTTATGTGTGCACTCCACATTTTTCCGTTTTAAGGATTAATTTTGAGAATAGTGTATATTTCGAAAAAATGTATACATAGTTAATACGACCGAGCGATACCGAAGTACGAGTTTGCGAAGCACAAGGTCGGTTGTTCAAATCAAAAGCTAGTTGCATTACATTAAAAGTTGGATTTTAGCAAATGAATAATAAATTTAAATTTCAGAATTTTCTATAAATTTCTTCCTAATTCCTGAGTGTTCTGTAAAGGTATAAATTCGAAGTTCCAGAAGCAGTGGGATCAGTTCTTTGCCTGCATGCTACGAATTGCTTCAATTCCATAAACTTGGTATATTCCTCCGACTTGCTATTTTTTTGTTTTGTATCTTCGTGACAATATAGTAAAACTTTCGTTGCTTATCAATAATATTTATTCTTTCTTTGTAGGCATAATCATAACTTTCCTGGAGGATATTCCTGTAATATCGAGTTAATTCCAGCATCCTCTACAGATTTCTAACAGCCTGATGGAAATGAAATGTTGCTTCCCAGCATGATTAGTTCAATCACTAGAAAGACCGTTTCACTACCTTGTGCCGTTGTCTGCTCATTGGTTGCCGAGTCGGTTATTCCAGTGCTTGACAATAAACTTGGCAACTTTGGCGACAAAATGGATAAAATTGGAATCTTGGTGATTGAGCCAATAGAAACGGTGATACACCTATTTGTTCTAGAAACTTCCCTGCCCACTTCCGGGACTATAAAAGGCTACCAGTCTCGAGCCGCATTGGTCGTGGAAGGGTTTGTAACGTGAAAAGAGTTATCGAAAATTATTTTGGCACCAAAATGGATGATACTAGAGCCTTCAAGAATTATGGAGATGGGCCTATTAAGACGCGATTTAAGATGATAGTTCTCTGATGTATCAAGGATATTGTAAGAAGCCATGGTACTGAAATGTAGTGCCGTCGTTCGAGTTAAGCTCGTCTAGTGAGTGAGATCCCTCCCTGGTTACTACGAGCTGCTTGTCATCGTTGTGCTACTTAGGTTCTGCTGCTTATTACTTGTATAGATCTATTCTGCGTATTTGTCTTCTGTGTTCTTGTCAATAAATATGATTTGTTACAGATGTCTGTTGATTTTTGTAATCATAACCCACTACAAGCGAATCCAATGAGTTAGAGTAATTTATGTTCGTAACAATTAAAAGATGCAAAGATAAATTTATTTCATGTATGTGATAATAAAAATTATTTGTGTTGCTTCGGCGTTTTTGTAGGTATAACAGTGACCTCTGAGCAGACCAGATTGAAATAAATTTACAAAAGCCCATGACGGAAATGATTAAATGTCCTATCAATGATACTAAAAAATTAGATCCTTATTGCTGTGTATGGAATGTAAATTGTTAAATCAATGAAAAGAAACTTTACTCAAACTGCAGCATTATTTGTAAAATTAGTGTCAAACAAAAATTGGGTGTAAAAAAAAATTGTGAAATTACGGAAAATGAAATAATGGCCATTTTGAATTTTGTTTAGCACGATCTCGGTGAACAATTTTTCAAAATTTGCGTCAGTTTTCATATGTACAACTTAAAATTGAAACATGTACTTTAGCTTGGAACATTTAATTTCAGAGTTCCCTCGGTTTGTTAAACCTTGATTTTGTTAAATAATTCTAAAATTAAAGATAAAGTGCTTAAAACTGCTCCATTCTTTCTGAAATTATCTTTTCAGAATTGTCGCACACTATCATTGTGAATATGTAATTTCTAGATCGAGATTTTCAATTTGTTTCACTATTGAATTTTCTTTATTTTGAACATTTGATATAAATGCGTTTATTAATATTGTCTCATTTACTGTCTATGAATGTTTTTCGATGGCATTCATAAACAATAATAAAATCATAATCTTTATTATTAGACTTAAATATATCTTATATTATCGAGGATTTATTGATCTTATTGTTAAAAACTATTCCGAGATGTAATAGGATTTAGAAATATTGAATCAAGTATGGATAAATTTATTTGGAAATGGAGATAAATTAAAAGGTACAATGGAACATGCAGGAATTGAATATAAGACACTCGATGACAAATTCTGTAGAATTTTAAATTTATGCTGAATAAAAATCTGAATTATTTAATATACTGTCATTATTACATTTGATCCAATGAAATGCAAAACAAATCAATGTTAACGAAATAATTAAAGAATTATTTTTCCTAGTGCTTTGAATGTTCATGAAATGTTCAACACTAATTCTTAATTTAAAGCAATTCAATAGACAATTTTAGATTAATTGCTAATGAATATTTTTAAAGACTAACATTTCTTACAGCACATTAGGCCCAAAAAAGAAAATCTCAATAATTGAGGAACATTCCTATATTCAAAGTATTTCCTCTCAACAGACCATTATATATATTTTTTTGCTGATGTCGAGGAAAATAAAGGGAATTGCGATTTCTCCGAGTCTTGCCTTTTAAACTCTTGGACTTCATAAATTGTGCCATGTTTATCATGGAAATGTTTTTCGAATTTCTAAAACAAATCTAATGTATATTTTCTCAAATTTAAATAGCTCAAAATGCTTTAAAAGGTATCTTGATCATAAGGTATCCTAGTAATTCACAAATCTATTATGTAAAATTACATGAAATTAGACATTCTAAATTAAATTACAAACCCAAGGTAAACGCAACTTTCTTAAGGACAATTTATTTTAAATCAGGAAGGGAATAATTATGTATATTAAATGAAATATGAAGGATGTTTAATAGAACTCGTTGAAACCGGGTATTTATAATTCATTCTAACCACAACAATGAAATAATGACATTAGATCTGTCATTTATGTAAACAAGAGAGTTAGAATTGGCATATCTCGGATTAAAATGAGTTTTCAAACTCATTCTAAAGCAATACTAACTGTCCTACTCGCCCAAAGGCCAACGACAATAATATTGAATAACAGAACCACCACTTTAGCAGCATTGGTGAGAATTGGGATTGAATGCTAAGAGCCATCACTGGCCACATACAATCTCTCCTTAAAGAATTATTCAATCGTCAATGGAAGGGGACAAAGGCCCTCCCATTTTCGTGCATTCTACAAAGTGGCGAGAACCACCCCCTATGCCGTATGTATCTGACATTCTGGAAGGTTCAACTTGACTTGTGGATTTCGAGCACAATGAATGCTTTTTTGATGTGTACATGTGCACATACAATTTGTAAAAAAAGAAAAAAAATACTGCACTTTGTTTTCTTAGACTGATTAATTTCTTTGCACATTATTAAAGGACCACATATTTGTGTTTTGCTATTTCAGAGAGATCCCTCGTATCCAAGTAAGAAGCAATTGAAAACCTTCCAGAAGTCCAACTTTTTTCTCATCATAAATGGATTTCTCATTTTCCAGGAATAATCACCAGCAAGCATTGTTACTAAGTCTCAAAGTCAGATGAATTTAGCCGGTGTTAGTAGAGTAGAATATGACTAACATTTCTGAGGGAAGAGGCGGCTACAAAATGATTCATTAAGACATTCACACGATTTACAGAGAACCTTGTTGAGCAATTATTTGAAGAAAAGGAACTCAAGTCCAAGAATGAGAAACTCAGAAGCTAATATCTCATGAAAAGAAAATGCGATATTTATTAAGAAAAGAGCAACGAGAACCGTTTGAGGAGGCAGAGAGGTGGGAATGTTCGAAAGTATTCCTGATTTCGCAAAAAACTTCGTGTGATTTTCTGAGTTCCCATCCATCCGCTAAAGATTGGTGGATTTCTGGAATAGCCGTTTGAACTAACGGCCTGCAATCGTTTTCTTTTGTAATTCTCCTATTTTATTATGAACTTCCAACTGTTTGAATTTTGTAAATAATTTACACATAACATACTTAAGGTTGTAAATAAATTAATTGTTTTGTTACGCAACTCATTTGATCGGTCTAACGTAAATTTCCATTGATAGATTACAATGTTGC
>JAPMOQ010060924.1:0-23556 GCA_026543055.1 Argiope trifasciata
ATGACCCTCTGTTTCGTCTTTAAAACAAAACCAAGAATTCAATGATTCGCCAAGTTATAATTATGCATCTGTAATAATTATTCATCAAAATATTAATTATTCACATCAAAGTTAATTATTCATCAACATCAAGTAGAACTAATCATCGAATTCACAGTTCCGTTTTCATCAATATTTCATCATACTAAAAATTTAACATCAAATTTATTTCTTCATCAAACTTCGGAAAAGGAAGTCATCATCAAATTTTATATTCCATCAGAGTTAAAAGAACAATCCGTCAAACATCTTATGTTGATTCTATTTATCAATCATCAAGTACGGATATATTTTGAAAATAACTCACCCAGTTGCTGTCAAAAGATGATCCATGTTTGGTGTCTAGGGTTTTCAAAGTCCAGAGCCGGTCGGGGCCCCATGTAGGATGAGGTTATAGTCCAATAACAGCACTGTTTTGCAATAGATGTTTTCATAGAAGAACGACACAGGACAGGTACACAAACATTTAGGTTAAACGATTAAAAGAAGAATAGTGATAAAACAGAGATAGTTGAACAGCATCATATTGTCAGCCTCTCTCAGCAGCACTTCAACTGAACGTCAATCGCCAAGCTTGTCTGAGCTTCAGGTGACTGGGTTTTAATAGTGCGTCCGTGCTCGTACTAAGGTAGCGCCATTTGTGTGTAGCCGGGAAAGGCATATATTATATATATATATATATACTTTTCTAAAAATTCAGGGCTCCAAACGGCTTTTTGCACCCGGACCCCCATCATAGAGAAGGCCGACTCTGACCCTAGCTTACCTATGTTGGAAATCAAAACGGTATTTGTTAACAAAACTTAAGTATAATACAATCAAATTGAAATCCACATTTTTAATGCTTTCTACGAGTCTGCATTTGAATCTCGTAATTATTCTCTAAGTTTGTATTTTGTAGACATTTATGATAATAAATAAAATAATAGCTATATCTGAAAAGAGGGTCGTCTATTTCATTAAACGGAGTGCGTGGTTCACTTAAGGCCTTATCACACGGGGAAATATCGTCAGCAATTTTCCGTCTCTACTTTCAAGAACCGATCAAGCAAGTTTTTCATAATCGACAACTTTTTCTAACCAGCCAGAAAATGCTGACGATATTGATGAAAATATTATCCGCAAACGAAATTCAACCAATCATGGAAAACTTTGATTGACGTCATACAAGTGACATCACGATGACGTCATTTTCATTGTCGTTTGAGGACGGAAAGTGTGATAAGGCCTTAATAGTACTTTTATAGTTGATCAAAAACAGAAAACACGTTATTTTCTTGTTGTGGAATTGACTTGATATTCGATGAAAAAATGATCGAAGCATTAATTGAAAATATTTTCTAGAAATGAGACAACGAAAATCAACGAATATTTAGAATAGAAAAATCAATTAAAAATCATGCAACATCTAAACACTGCATTTCATAGTTGTCCAAATTCTCATAAATCGATATATCGAGACTGAATTCTATCAGTAATTATTATGTTTTGATTTTCACAATATAATTATTTGAAAAATTCATCATTAAAGATGTTAAATACTAAGCGTCTAACGAAGGATAAAGAGACGACATCATTGTGTAATACTATTGAAAATTTGTCTTAGTAAGCAAAGGAAAACTTAACGAAAAATGTCTTTTTGTTAACGGATTGCATTCGATTTTTTTTTAGAAAAAATAAAATTCCTATCTGACATTCTGAAATCTTCATTTCAGGGAAGACCAAAATAATAATATTTAATCCTTCGTTAAAGTTAATTTGATTTCATAATGTAAATTTACTGCTGCAAAACTGCTTTACTGCTGCTTTCACATTCCAATTATCTATACTTATAATAAAGCTCTTTGTGTGTGTGTGCGTGTGTGTGTGTTGGCGCTCTACAGGCCAGACCGTTGGACCTACAGCTACCAAATTTGGTACATGTATAAATCTTCTTTATTTACGGTAAACCTGATTGAATTTTGACAGGATATGCATTGAAATCCCGACTTAATGACATATTTATGTAATCGTTTGCAATATCTGCATCATTAATTTAATACTTTTTTTCCCTTTCTCGCTTTTAAAAAAAAACATATTTAATATTTTAGCAACATCGAAATTTTTTTTTCAATATTTTGGAAGCATAACCGATGGTTAAAACTGACTGATTTATAAAATTAAAGAATATTATTAAGAAAAGGTGTACTTTTAGAACTTTCCGTCCATCATCTTAAAGAAAATATTAATTTCAGGTCAATCAATGCCCGGAATTACTTCAAGGCTAATGAATATGTGATTTAGTTGAAAATTTTAGAACGCTTTACTCATGGTGAACCAGCTGGTCGCCAAAGGCGGCTAGTATTGAAATAAAAATAACCATAAATCATTAAAACTGTACTCACCGAATTCATGAGGCTTAGATGGTCTCATATCAAACCACTGACGGACATTCAGAGGTCATTGTCTTTTGGAGATACATTTTGAATCACTAGAGTATCATTATTTTAGTAATTAAGATGAAAAAGAAGAAAAATCCTAGTTGGAATCCAAACTTACATGGTAGAACTAAAAATAAAACGATTGCATCCTTTAATATAGGTAGATTGATTGATTGATAATTTGGCTTTATTTTGGCATTACATAACACAATGTTTAATGAAATTTCGGTCATTCAAACGAAAAGTTGTCTAATTCCTTGTCTGAAATTTATATAAACCTTCCATCGTCTCCTCTAAAAAATGAACTCTAGATTGGCGATATTTATGTGTTATTAAAAAAGTATTTCACAAGACATTAATTTCATTCTGAAATCACGAATGCACATTAGATTAGTGGCAAAAATAATCTAACCCGAAAAATGACTTTATGACAGTTTAATCTAAGTATTTTCATCTAACGAAGCCATTTGGTTGTTATTAATATATTCGCAAAAACAATCGTAGAAAACAGCAGAAATATAATTGAAAAATCTGAATTTTTAAATATTTTTATTCTTTCTTATTAGTAGTTTCAGTATCAATCTGGAAAGAGCCCTAGGTCGTTTGAAATTTCAATCCAGGCTGAATTACTTTTTGCTATGATTCTTTCTTCTCGATGTACTTCAAAGCTAAATTACAGAAATTGAGAAGCTACATCATATAGTTTGAACTGCCTTTTCTTAAGAATAAACATGCATTCTTATAAACAAGTTATTTTTGGATGCCATTTATTTAAGATATTGGAAAAATAACGATTTCCTGAAATTTATGATGAAATGTCCTCGAGTATTTCATATGGGTAAGCTTACTTTTTTTAAAATCAATAATTTGGTGCCCAGAGGTATAAATATTGTGTAGAGTGATTCACAAATTTATCAAAAAAACGACAGGTTATGCCAATCTTATTTATTGAGTAACATATTGAGTTATAAGTAATCTAACTTATAGAATAAGTTATATAAAATATTTCTATATTTTCAAAAAACATTTCTATCCATGGATTTACACTGGAATCAGAAATAAGTTACAAAAACAGTAAGTCAATCAACTTATTGAAATAGCAATAATTGTTTTATGTCATGAGTTACTGACTGAAACTCTCTTGTTTTGAACTGAGACAAAGAACACTTTTCTTGCATTCAATCCTAAGTTACTGACTACGAACTGGAATGAATATTGGTCAGATAATGATGGCATCTGAAGTTGTTCATACTTTTCCACTTGAAAACATTTAGGGGATGATTAATTTGGCAAGTATACTTTTAATGTATGTAATATAAATAAGGATAATATTAATAATTAATATTGATTTATCATATTGATATTAATAATATAGGCTAATATTGTAATAATCATAGAACATGTTAATATTGTGATTAAAAATTACTAATCTTCTCTATACAACTAGTTAATCGTTCTTTTGCTGCTGCAAGTTATGAAGTGTTCCCTTCTTGGCAAATAATATGTCTAAATATATATCTTGATATTGTTTGTACAATATCTATGACAGAAAAGCATTTTCCGAAGTAAAATATTGCAATAATCAACATACATCATCGTTTGCAGCACGGATAGTATTTTGTAAACGAGTTCTATAATATATTTATCAATTTCTGATGATCGAAAAGTGATTTTGTAAATTCTTTAGAAAACTGGATAAGAATTTTTATTATGGCTTAATCATTTAAATTCCCAAGTTTCTGGTGTGCGTCTAACGTTCTTTTGTTGTCTTTATTGCTGTATCTTGTCGTAAATCTGCATAAACTGAAAAAACATGCGCAAAAAGGAAAGAATTAAGATTAAAAGGAATGATTAATGATATGTTAAGGATATAATGAATCTTTGCAGATGTCATGAAAGGCATCGCGTTCACAATTTATATGATTTTATTATTCAGGACTCGAATTGCTTTAGTTTAAAACTAAATTCTAATTAACAATTAGTATTAAATATAAGTTTATTTTTAGAAGTAACTGATTATTAGTAATGATAACTGCATCTAAGCTATTATGTTAGAATGTTAAAGGCAATTCAAGTTGCATTATATCATGTCCAGACCAATGTCGGACTACTTTGAACATCTGTTTAAAACAACAATGGTTGTGAATAACTCCAGACATTCTGGTAATGAATAAATTTTTATATAAAATGTAATAATAGCTTATTTGAATATTCTAATTCCTGTAGCTAATTTGTCCCTAATAATTAACGTTATTCATGTTTCGAAGTATTAAAGAGATACAATATAAATTGGTCTGGCATTTTTTTATTATTTATGAAGCGTTTGGTACGCTCTTATCCCTTTTCTGTTTTTTCGTGGATGAGACGTACAGTTAAGAAAATAAAAGGTGAACAGTAAGTAAACACGATTTTGTTCTTCAATGATTTCGCACTGTATTGTATTTTGAAGATAAAATAAAATTCAGAAAGAAGTTCCAGTTCAATTTCTATGGTTAATCAAACGGCTTGATTTAATTTCAATAAGCCATAAATATAAATTTCAAGAGTATTATGATATCGCTTTCATTAGCAGAAAAAAATCTTGGATATTTATGTGAAGTCTCAAAAATAAAGACAAAACCATTTAATAATCGTAATATCCTTTGATTTCTAAAATATCTTCTCATTCATCAAAGGGACTAACTATTCAGTAAATTTTTTTTATAGTATACTGTCCCATATATTCTGAAGAGCATTTTTTTTAGTTCATTTTTCTTTGTACCTCCTTCTGACGTAATTTTTTTCCCATAAATGCCCACAAATCTATATAAATAAAAGTGAATGTTTGTCTGTGTCTTTTATGCTTTCCTAAACCATTCATCCAATTATGAGGAAATTTGCTCAGTTTATTGTTTACAACTACTTGGATGATTATAGGAATAGTACAATTATCTAAAAAAAAATTTATGAATTCGAATCTCAACTTTATTTATTAAGGATGCCTCCATTTATAAGAATAGTCCACAGCAGATACGAATGACAAATGGGATGACAGAGAAATTATACCAACACCCGTTAAGCAAGCGATTAGGAGTCTGCTTTACTTCGCTTATCGTACACGATTATATCTGTCATATCTAGCTGTGCATATATGAGTCAGTTCAACGCATAACTATTCTGATGATTATTGGAGAGGTAAAGTTCATAAATTTAGGCGTACCTAAAAGTAACAAAAACAAAAGAACTATCCTTCAAGAAGATGGGAGAAAAGTTAATTTTACCTGATGCTGATTAAGGTAGTGATTGAAAATCTTATATATATATATTATTTTAAATATATTATTGCAGTAAGGCAATATATTATTGTAGGAAGAGAACAGCCACTTCTTGGTACATTAAGAAACAGAACTGTGCAGTTCTATTTTTTTGAGAAGCAGATTAAATCTCCATGTAACAAAGAGCTAAATGAATTATGCGGATTAGCAATATATTGAATGAGTTACAGGCAACATTTTAAATTCCAGTTCCACAACGAACTTTCATCGATAAACAAGGAATGATATGCATGGATCAAACTGGGTAACTATGGAAATTATCAAGGTGATTGACTTCATTTATTTCTTTCGAAATCTTGTGGAAGAAGGTACATTGATTTTTGCTGTATATCATTTCAAAAATGTGACTGTTTATATTTACGAAGTTTATCAATGAGGAAACTTTCCTTAGAATCAAGTAATTGATTTGTATCTCTTTTCTCAAACAGGCATCGGAGGCGGAGTGTTATATAATTACTTTTCAAATGTCATATGCTTTACATATTTATTACATGAGATGCCTACGAGTTTTTAATTTTTGTATTTTTGTTTAGTGCGATTTGATATTTTTGCTGGCAATAAGTTGTTTTCAGGTAATTCCTCTTATTCATATTAAATCAGTTTTTGCCTTCTATGTTTGATAATTTTACTTGATTTTAACATTCAAATATAGCAAGATCATTCCTTATTTTCATAATGCATTCTGAAGCTATTGAAGCTTGTAAAATTTTAGATTCAAATTCAATTTAGATTTAATTCTGTATCTAATACAAAACTGGATTATATTGAATATCAGATTTATGCAGAATTCTAATTATCCTAATTATATTAATTTTTTAATTCTTCATTTTCAATTACTTTTAATTCAATATACGTATCCTGCTGGCTTATGTCATCTCAATGTCTTATCATAGGGTAAGTCTCATCAACGGATTTTGCTTCTGACCAAAACAAATTGGTTTTCATTTAATAAAATATATTCGCAATAATAGAAATTTAGAATAAAATTCATATTGTTTTAAAAATAAATAATGAATAAGTGAAAATTCTTTCTCTCCGATGAATGTCAGGATTTATGATTAACTAATTATTTACTGTTCGAATCCAGAAATACCACGAAGTGAAACAAAGTGATTAAACGTTTTTAGGGCGCGGTATTGTTTCTAGCTTGAGTTGGGTGACGTACTAAGAATGATTATATGTGTTGAAATGTGAATTGTGACTTTTTGTTCTCATACTTCTTTAGCATGGAATCATATGATATTACTTTTTTGAGGTTGGTTTGTTTATAAGTGCAGTGCGTTTCGTTACATTACTTTTTAATATTGATCTGACTCTTTGCTAGCAGCTATTGTGTAACGTCGTAAATCATTAACAGAGGATATATGTTATGTAAAGTGTGCTGACGAAAAATATTTTAAAGCATGATTGCTCCGTGCATGGATTTTTTGTTGTCAAAGTACATTTCTCAGTATATGATTTAGATTGATCAAGGATCCCCCCCCCACATCTACGTATATGCGAAAACATTCAATGTGCACAGACGAATGTTAACTGTGATTTAGAAATTTTCTCGTCTCTGAAAAACATAAATAAACCTTGTTTTGTAAAATTGCCTGTCGAAATGAAGAAAGTAATTGCATTACATGAGATGAACGTATTATGTACTATTCCAAAGAAAAAAAAAGTCTTATTTGCAATAGTTGGAGTTCCTTGAAATCGATTCATATCAATGCAATAGAATATATAAGCAAAGTGCCTTCTAAATATTGATATGTGTAAGGAATGCGATATTTTTGAAAAATGTTTGCTATTTAATATCTCGTAAGCTTACATAAAGTTATTCAACAGTATGAAGGAATAAATTTTATCATTAAGTATATTTGAAAGTAAGTTGCCGAACTATATTTTAAATATATTTGAGAAATGTTCAGTAAATTGGTAACTTACTGTCTAGAAGTGGCCGAAATAATTTATAAATAATTGTCTGTATTACATAATAGATGAATTTTCAGTTTTTAACATTACATGAAAAAAATTCCTTTTGATGGGCTTTTACTTTTTAAGGATAAAATAATTAATGGTTTGTTTTATAAGAAAATGATTGGAGTGTGGAAACTTGTGCAGATTGCGTGTAATTTAATTCTTAATATTTTTCTCTCTAAGTGTGGCTGATGTTTCCACCTGTGCAGGCAATGTTGTGGTAACTGCTTTATTTTTTTGTTTATGTACATTGGACAAATGTTATTTTTGTATGGGCTATTAGTCCCAGAGAGATTGCAAGGGCCTAAAGATTTTAATATTTGTTAAAAAATCATCTTGGAAACAAATGAAGTGCTTAGGACTAACAAAATAAAAATAAGCACTATGAGCTCCAACTTCTCAGTTTGGAACCTGCATTGATTTGTTCCTTTAGTCGTTACCAAATATCCAGTATGTACATTCTGGTGCAATGCTCTAGTTTTAGTACATTTAGACATAACTACTTGGGCAATAATAATTGATTGAAAGATACCCTGTGCGAATTCTCACTAAAATTTGTTTATACACGGTATTGCAATTAATAAGGTCCATTTGAGTTTGTTTTTAATTTTTTCATTTCTAAAAAAATAAATGGTTCACTGGAATCTTAAGGCAATTTCTCCATTTGGCACAACATGGTCAAATATGTCTTTTCCACTATGAACCAAGCTATTAACTTTTGTGGCATTATGGTCATTATTATTGTTTTATAAAGTTTTTATGCTTTTATAAGTTATATCTTATACTTCATAAGGAATATATGAGCTGTAAATTTTCTTTGCGTCTCGTATATTCTTTAATATTTTTATTGTTTGGCAATAATTTATAATCGTTTTCAAGTCCTTTATTCCATCAAGAGTTATTCCTTCTCTTCACTCATGTTTATTTCGATTTTTTATGGAATTGTATGGTTTCAATTTTTGAGATAATTCAGACTTCTTTTCGTTTTATAATTTCTTGGTAACGTCCTTTTAGACATTTTTTTTTAATGAATTTCTTTTTATACTATGTGTTTGGTACAGTATAACCAAAAGCATATGTTTTTAATAATTGAAGTTTTAAAATGAAGATATTTATTGAACAGAAAGCATTTTACAAATTCTTTATTTAAAATTTGATATAGTGGATGCTGCTTAATGTGATCACAATTAATGTTTTTATTTGCATTATATTATCAAAATTTTCCAAGTCCTCAACTGACATATTCAAAGATACACAGAAATAATTATTTAGGTGATCATTTCATCAAAGAATGTAGTAGAGTGTTAATTTGTAATAGAGAATTGACTGATCTACTTTACTAAGCATAATTGAAATAGTATATTTAAACACTATTCTGCTGTTACTTATAAAAATGTCAATTATTGACTAGTTTTTAAAAACATATTTATACATATAAAAAATCTGAGTTATTAAATCTTTATCTGAGTTATTAAATATTATTTCATTAAAAAACTGTTTAATTAAACAGAAGATTAATGAGATAGTTTAATGATTAAAAAGTAAACTTTTCCCACAATGAACCATTCTTTCGTAAAGTGCTATTAAATATGGAGTGTTTTATTACACAATTGTATATGAAATATATCTTAGTTTTGCTATTATGCAAAATATCCAAGAGAAATTTTGATGATTAGCAGAAATATTCAAACTATCCATATTAGTTCTCTTCCTCAGATTCTTTCCCAAATCTGAACAATCATAAAGCAGCTATGCCTTTGAAATTTCATTATTATTCAATATTTCTTTGTAAAATTTTAGGGAATTGGAATCTTCTTGCATGCTAACATTGGTTATTTCTAATGGCATGAATTTTGTTGAAAACTTTATGAATACCGCAATATTTGGTAATGTGAAAACTAATATAATACTTTCAATAAACATAAAAACAAACGAATCAATGAGAGAGGAAACAAAATACAATTTGAGTTTTAAGACATAATTACCATTTAGCCGCAGTTAAAGAATTTTCTTAAGTATTTGATGGCTTTATCAATTTATTAATGCTGTCAGAATTCTTAATCTTAAAATGATCACATAAGGGACATCTACTGTATATTAAATTTATAATGAAGTATGAGAATGGAATTTCTTGAAGTAACATATGTAAATTTTATTTATCACTTTACATGTAATTTTTAATATTTTCGATTCGATATTCTTGAGTTTTGGTTGCAGTGGGTGTGTAATTTAAAGTAGAGATTAAATACTTTCCTTGGCTCAAAGTAGTAATTTTATTTCAGTATTATTATAATACAAATATCTAATTTTAGGTTAAAACTATATATACTGTGCTGACTGGTGAAAATTTATATTTTGTAATATTTCAGAACTAAGGATATTTTTAAATATTTTTTATTTGGTTTTTATCTTGTGGATACAACATACTAGTATAGCTTAACAAGGAGTTTGATTTGTAGATATTTTCTATTTTCATTATTAGAAACATTAAATTTTTTCAACAATTAAATTTATCGATTTTATTTCAAAATCATCAATATATTTTTTTTTCTTGGTTGGATGTTTCATTTTTATAAGAGTAATTTGAATTTTCCATTTTTTAATTGGTTAGTTTACCTGACATGAATTCAGGGTCATTGGGGAGCTGAAATAAATTTTGGATTATATGGCACTGCTTTGTAAAGCAGTGTCACATTATCAGCTCTCAACTTATTTTAATTTTCTGGTTTGTAGGGCTGTTATTGATAAATATTTTAAAATATGTGAATCTTTTACTACACCAGTGTGGATTTTTCTGAGAGGGAACTTTTGTTTAAAATGAGTTTATTAGACAGATTTGTAGGGTTTAGTTTGATCAAGCCATCAAGGATTTTCACATGTATCCTTTTATAAATGAACGCATTGATTCAGACATGGTCAATTACTTTAGAAATACCTGCTAAATTGCACTAACATCATGATGTTAGCCAAAACCTTGACTCATGCAGTCTATCAGTCTAAGGAACTGCTTAACAGTAGGTTAAATCCAGATTGATGTTGAAAGATTTGATTTTCCATATGGTCATTAATTTTTTTTTTTTTTGTAATTATCAAGTTGTGCAAGGTTTATGTGAATTGGGACAACAATTGCCATTTCCCATGGGTTTATAAAGTGTTATAAGAATAGAAAATTATATTTAAATGCATTATTTTGGATTATAAAACTTTTCCTCAAAAATTTTGAATTAAAGTGGTTGAGTAGTCTAGTCATTTGTTAAAAAAATTGTAAATGCTACATTTCAATTTTTTAAAGACTGTGGACACACTAACTACCTAAATTAACTATCATTTTCAGTTTTTTAAATATTCTGTAAGCAAAAAAGGCTATGTAAGTAATTTTTCTGAAATAAAATTTTGAAATTCTTCCCAATTTTCTTGGAATTGCTTATTGAAATTGTTCAAAGTTTCCATCTTTATTTGATGTTAAATTTTTAAAATACTCTACATTTTCTTAATTTGTTTTCACTTTTAAATACTTGTCAGATTGGAACATGATATTGCTTTCTCTCATTTGTGTATATAAATCAAATGGTACTTCTAAATTATAACTGGAATTTTCCTGAGAGAATGTACTTCATTCTGAATACTTCTTCACAATATTTAGCTATTTCTTTTAGAGCAAATGTAGTCATAAAAAGAGCAAATATGCATGCCAATATCACATTCCATATTTTTCTAGTCCTCCTATATATTTCAAAAATCTAAAAACTTCTATCGTTTGTCAGCTTAGTTGATACATTGATTTTTTATATGCATTATTTTCATGAATTTCTGTGAATGGAGTTTTTGCATTAACAATATCCCACCATCTATTTATTATTATAGCATATTCTGCAGTTTCTTTGTAGAGTGGAAACTGGTATTTCTCTCCCATTTGACTTTATTGAAAATTTTAAGTATTAGTTTGGCATTTTGTTTTTCTAAATTATTGAGCTCCAATGCATTTAATGATAAATTATCTGTATATTTAATATAATTTTCAATTTCATACAATAATTTTAAAGTTTTGAAGGATGATGTATTAAAATCAAATTTATTGTCAGATTTACTGCTAGAACCTTGAATTATTTCATCATCAGAGTAAATGATATCTACAGCATTTTTAATACAATCTTGTGAATTTTTTTCCGAGATGGTTTTTTAAAAATTGGGATAGAGCACACTCTTATCAGCATTCTTCCGATTGATCTAATTATTCCGAATATTCTAATAAATTGATGGTATCAATAATGAGAACAGAAAAGGTAGCCCATTATTTACTGGATGAGGATAGACATTTGAATATATGACTATGAATTATGGAGCAAGACATTGCTTTTTGATTGATTGGAATTGCTGTTCTGTTACTATCCATCACTATAAAAAGAATGTTTTTCAATCGAATAATAATTTTCTTAATGAATGTATGTTAAGTGTCTATTGCTATTTTATTTACAACAACAATGTGAACATCTTTATACAAAGTGAAACGCTATTTATCAAGAAAATCATAATTCTTGTGGCAGCATTTTCTGAATTGTAACTGAAATCGGATGTATATCTCTTTTTGCAAACAAAGTAGGGTTCAATCTGTATTTCTGCACAAAGTAGGGTTCAATGTGTATTTCTGCTCTTGCTAACATATATCTATGGATTGATTTATCTGCAGATACTATATCGGAAATGATGCTCATTGGTCTTCAAGAAATGCAATTCGCTCTGCTCTCACTGAAGGCAAGTGTTGATATGCTTGCACATATTTCTCAAAGTTGCAGAATGAGTTAACAAAATATAGCCTGACTTCCTGGCAAATTTATATGCATGCGAAGCCATTGAATAAAATGAGCAGAATATATCAGTGGAGTACCTTTTACTGTGTTCGTTTTGAAAAATCAAAGCAGATTGCTCATTAATAAATGTGAAAACATAGGTTAAGTTTTCCTGGGCTATGTTTAAATTATCTAAGCAACTGGGAAATATCTGAATTCAGCGATGAATTTTTTGTCTTCATTTCTGGCAGATGCACATATTTCATTTAAATTGTTTATTTTATTGACATTAATTGGTATTTATCTATCAAATATCTACATCAAATAAAATGGGAAATCACCTTGACTATCATATGTTAAAAGCTTTTTTCCACACCTCCAATCTTTCACAATTTTTCCAATATCCTCAATCTTTGTACATATTCACTTTGTTTTTAATATTCATACGGAAGTGTGGAATAATTTTCTGGTATTACTCTTGTATCATAGACCATCCTGTAAATTTTTTTTGGTTTAAATGTGCTTTGGGTCGCCTGTTTGGCGCATTTTCAAAGTCGCCATCTGGCGCGTTTTTGCGTGTTGTCTCGCGGAGTTGAATGCTCCGAGAGACACTACGCAAAAACGGCGTTTCTATGGCGACGAAACCGAAATCCGTGTTTTTAACGAATTTCACCGTTGGTATGGTAACGAAAACAAAAACAATGGTTTTTTTACGAATTATATACCAAAAAATACACTAGAATATGGAAAAAAATTATCATATTTAAAAAAATAAATAAAAATACACTGAAACAAATAAATTTCCACATACCTGAGATGGAGGGGTGGGGGGTGTTCCTTTTTTAAAAAAATCAACTGCTGTCTTGTGCGGCTGGAGGGTAGATCTTAATATCCTCTAAAAAGGTTTTTGTAAAGGCCTCATCTTTCTGCTTGTGGCCATGAAGTTTTCTCTGCATATATTCGGCCAAATAGGAATCAAACTCGCCCGGAACATGATGCGTTCCGTTAAGTGCACGTTTGATCGCCGACTAAGTCCCCTCTATGGAATTAGTATGTTCACCAGAATCGGGGTCTACATAAGTCAGGCTGTGTTTGACCCTTAGATGTTCATAACCGTCCTCTTCAAGGCAGTTATAGGCCTTCCAACAGTCTGAAATGATGGTTATCCCAGGTAATACCCTGTCCCTGAGAATCGGGAGCAAAGTCATAGCATCCCTCCTGTCAACCACTCTAAAAAACACCTACCCATTCCTCTTTCAACACCGCCGAAGACCCATTCGCCCTTAACTGGCTTTCCTCTTCCGTACTTCATTTTCCTAAATTGCGTTTCATCAATTTCAACAGTTTTACCTTATCCACCAATCCTTTGCACGTTCATTCATCATAAGCTCCTTCTCTACAAAACATACACCAATCAGTCACTGCATGCTCAAACACTTTCACCTCATACATAATATTTTCATGCATCGCCTTTGCATGCCACAATCGGGTCAGCTTCAAAATTTGAATTATACTCAAATGGCTGTGACTAAACCACGAGCCCACTCGTACACGCTTGGTGCATTTATGCGCATTCTCTCTACCTTGCTTTCTACAAAACCAAATAAATCCATCATTCTTATCAGTCCTCGGCTTGAAACTCATTTGTGACCCTTATTTTGGACATTTAACGGCGATGTTATCAAGCCCTCTTTCATACACCATTCTAGCACCGCTATCTTACCCATGGCTGGCAAAACGCTAAAATAGCCAATTGAATATTTATTATTAGCATTCAATACTTCAACTAATTCCATAACGAAATCAAGAATTAAACCAAATATAAGCAAAAAAAAAAAAAAAACCCTGCAAAAAATATGGTATTTACAAAGGCCGTGTTCAACTCACGTACTACCTCCAGGGCAAATCTAACGGTAATATAAAGTCGTGCATCAAATATTAAATTCTACGGTTTTTTCAAACTCAAAATAATTAGCGACCAATAGGAATACTGAAACAAAAGAGTTGTTAATGAGCATGCGCGAAAACAGCATACGAGCTCCTCCGCTCCGGAGGAGCGCAAAAAAAGACAGGGGTGCCAAAAGGAGTGCATTTAGAATAAAATAGCCAGCGTTACCACGCTTGGCGCGTCAATCGCCCATTTGGCGGGAAAGGGGTACCCAAATCACATATTAACCGTTGCCACGTTGCACTGTGCATAGGATCCTCAGGAGTATCCTACGATATTATCCTTACAAAATCTCTCTTGTTTAGCTGTATCCTCAAGATTTTGACGCACGATTAACGTTTTCACTGCAATGTCTTGCTCGGTGTGAGGTCGATTCTGAATAGCCTTGGAATATTTTGTGGCCCGATGAAGCTCATTTCCATTTAGACGGTTCGGTGAATACACATTACTGTCGAATTTGGGCTACAGAACATCCCTGCTCTACCCTAGATATTTCGTTACATTCACCGAATGTAACGGCATGATGTGGAATTTTACCGTTTGAATGCGGAAGAGTTTTTTTTATATATATGCTGAATGAAATGCGTAGCATTTTTTTTTTGGAGAATAATAGAAATATTAGGTTGGAAACTATGAAACGATCGTGGAGAACGTTGCAACTACAGGCCCATTTCTGAATAATAAATGTTGCCACTTACCTTTTTTCTCTATTTTATACATTTGATAGCACTTGTTATTCCTTATACACTGGTACTCCCAACGGGCTTTGGCATCCAAGATTTGTTCAAAAACATGTTGCTCAGCAGGCAAAATATTTTTTTAAAACTAAGTCCGATGCAGATTGTTTCCTTGGAAATAATCTTTGGCGGGTGAATTTTGAATTTCTCACTTTCGGTAAACTCTAGTTTGCCGATAATTCTTCCTCTCAATGATTGTGCAATATGATAATGATTACACGTAATAATTCCGGCGGAAAAAACGTTGTTTATCGGTTGTTGATTTTTGTTTCCAATTGAGCTTGAACGTGACCATCAATGTGATCACTCAAGCTATCTAAATTCATAAAACCTGAACCGGAACTAAGATTTACTGAACTGAAACTTCTGCCTTAGAGTTCATCGAATAACACGAACCTTTTTCCTATTGCATTTCCCAAATAAAAAGGTAGGCGACTAGGGTCAACATTCACGTTTATGGAAACTCCAAATAATTTTTAAAAAGCAGAAGCAAAACTGGTTTTTCCTGATTTATAAACACCTTCCGCAAACAAATGTCGCGCCTTCTAGGTTTTCCCACACTAAATGTGGACATAATTCTGCGTGCAATTACTTCAAAATTCTTCACAACATCATTCCAGCAATCGCAGGCTCGACTAATTTCTTCTTGAGAGTAATTATCAATTATAAAAGCACCGATTTCACGACATTTTTTATTTAAATAGTCTATATTTGATTCTCTCTGAAGTGGGTATATAATCTAGCAAAAACAGTGTCAACAGCATCATACTTAGCGCAACGCTGTTGATCACTCAAATGCATAAAAATGTTGGCATTTTCCAAGTGCTCTGAGTGATTACTTTCATACTTTGGTGTTATAACAGAGAGATCCCTATTACAACACTAGCTAAGTGAGCATATTCATGCATAAGTGTATAACAATCATTAATTTCCTATGATAGGGTAAAGTTACTAATCATTTTATAATTTTTTCCCCTGAATCTGGGACAGGGGTTTTCGCCAATTTACATGGCTCTTCTAGGGGATCACTATACTTATCATTATAAAATTCTACAAATTTTTGAATTTTAGGTGTATAGAAGGCATCAAAAGGAGTTAATTTAACCTTTCTGCACTCTTTTTTAAGGCTAGCCAACCTAGTTTCAGTGTTAAACATCATAACAGACATACATAAGTCTTTATCCGTACGAACAGAGTATATTTCGAAATATGCATACTGGCTAAAATATCGCCAATATGAATCCTTAGCAAAATTAGAATTTTTTGCAAGAGAAAAAACTATAAAACACTTTCCAGCACGACGATTAGTTAATGATCTAAAGTAACAACGCATATCATCTGGTATAGAAATTTTTTTTGGAGAGGGGATAAAAAAGTCATCTTCAAAAGTTTTGTCATTATATTCGGGTGTAGTTTCCCTCTCAAATCGAGTTTCTGAAGCACTTTTAGTTGGGCTTAGTTTAGATATCTGACAAATTCATCATCTGAACTTTCGGGCATAGATTCATCACAAAAGTCAGCTTGAGTAAATTCATTTAAATTAAATTTAGAATATCCTAATGCACATATTTATCTGGATGCCAAGCTAATTTCCTTTTTCCAATTAACAGTTATTAATCACTGAAAGGTTACATTGCATATTACAGCTCTATAATCCAGCGAGGGCAGCTTTAGCGGTAATTTAATCCATGTTGCAGCTCTAACCCCCCCCCCCACATGCAAACGAATCAACTCCCGAAATGATTCTAAAAACGCGAAACCCGTAGTTGCAAGTTGCAAGATAATCGCTATGCAACGGTAGTGCCTTCGCTTGGTGAACGTACAATAGATGCTGATTACAAATCAGGATAGAAAGTGTTCAGCCACTTACAGTGTAAAATCGTAGAGGATATTGATATCTCTATCCTCTTGTTTACCACTGTTTTAGAAGGGTGGTCAACGTTCCTGGTGATGGCTCCCAGCGAATAGGTCCAGACTAGCAGCATAAGTGCCGAGGCCTTTTTGTTTCTAAGAGCCAGAAACTGCCATCCCTTGTATGGCTTGCTGGTGGGCGGTGCCGTCGGGTCCTGAATCTTAGTCTTTTTGTGCATGGAGAAAAAGAACAAATCTCTTCAGTGGGCATCAAATGCAACACGATTTATCATCGTTTCTTTCTGTTTCACCTTTTTTAGTTGAAAAGAGCATATCTGCTCATCTTGATTTCGAAACACGTGGGCACTTTCACTAGCACTGGCTACGCTCGTCCGAGCCCGTCGAAAGCCATCAAGGCTTAAGGATATATTCCATTCTTTGTTTATCTTGTATTCTACCGCATTTCTTTCCTTACTCTATCACTTCTCACCACATCGAGTTTATTGAGGCATTAATGACATCAATGAAGCTGCAGAATATGAACATCTGTAGGGAGAGCTTGAGCTGTCAGCCTGTAATCTACAATCCTAAAACGAAATCCATTAATGGCTGAGCAAACATCTTAAAATAATATGCATCGCATTATTAAGTTATATTAGATTTAAATAATTTTTAATATTGAAGCGAAAAAAAAAGAAAAAAATATTTAAAAAAAGTGGTAATACAACATTAAACAAAATGCCAGAGTATAACTTGATTAACACATTCGCTGCCGGTTACGTGAAGATGGGGTGATAGTTATTGCCGCACTGTAGAAGTGGGTTTTTCCCAGAAGCCGATTTACTTTTTATCACAAATGTGATTGAAAAGTGGTAATAAAACATAGTTATGTGCATCATGCTGATTAGAAAGTAATATGCAAGCCTTTCCTGATAGAATATTTTGACCACGCGCCAGCGCGTGATAGGCACTGGAAGTAAAATTATTTCCTAAATGCCACATTACGCGCAGGCGCGTGATGCGAAAAAATGAAACTAAATAATGAAAATAAATTTCAAAATGATGCATGATATTTTATGTCTATAAAATATGTAATATAAATGAAATCTTATAAGTAGGATACAATGATAATATATCTGAAAATAATACTTATTTGTGGGTCAACTTAGCACAGTCCAAGCAATAACCAGGAGATCCACCACAAACTTTGCAGATATAAATGGTATCTTTACGTTTCCCCTGGGAATAGCAACTTTTGCATTGCTTTCTTTGAACTTTTCCGGCTTTTTTCTCTTCCCGGATACTTAGCACATGTTCAGTTTTCGACTGATCACACCCGGGAGAACGAAGAACAACAGGTGGCTGTTTCAATAAACTGCGTATCACGGATAGACGATAGACATACAGTGTGTTTTTTTATTGGAATACTTATTATAGATAAAGTGGGAATTGTTCATCATTATTTGCAAAATATGTACAAATATTTTCACCTCATTGTTACCTCTCTGTTTGGCCACCTCATTGTTTTTCTCTCACAGGGATAATAAGAAAGCATCTGATCTTGCTTATCAATACCTGCCATAAATTTATTATATTCAATTACAGGTAGAGGTTTCGATATAATTTCACCTCTTTTGTTCGTTTTTTCCTCCATATCATTTTTATATTCATTGGAAATGTAAGTGACGTCTCTCTTATCTTGCCACTTTGCAATCATCACACCATTAGCATACTTTGCTACAGTTTGCCCTTTTTTCAGTTTTTTTTTTTTCGTTTACCTCTTTCGGAAATGGCTTCCTGTTTTTTCTGATTGTCCCAGTGCAATGGGTTTTTCTGTCTGCAAGACATTTTGCCAGATCATAGCTGTTATAATAATTATCCATAAATATGCTATGTCCTACATCCAGCATTCCCTCAAGTAAACTCATAACGACTCTTTGTGTATGTCCTTTTCCACCCAAATCATCCAACATACCTGTATATACCAAAAATTTCAGAACCATGCCATGAGGGGTTGTTATCATGTACAATTTGATGCCATATTTGTGACGTTTATTTGGTATATACTGTCTGAATATAAGCCTACCACACCACAATACCATTGATTCATCTAAACTGATCTCGCGCCCCGGATAGTATATTTCAGATACTCGCGCGTTGAACAAATTCACCATATTTCTTATTTTATACAGTCGATCCTTTGGAGGTTTTGTATTCTGCTCCGGGATTTTTGAGAAGTGCAATGCCCTCAGTAACAACAAAAACCGATTCCTGCTCATATTTTCTGAAAATGCATGCAAACCAAACAGTGAATCTGTTTTCCAATAATCTTGTATACGGTTCATTCGTATAGTTCCCATATGTAAAATTAATCCCACAAATACTAAGAGTTCCTCTTTTGTGGTGTCCTTCCAGGCATTGATACGAGACTGTGTTTTTTTTTTCACGATGAAAAAGTACATTATTAGCATAATCATTAGTTAGAGCAACTATTTCCTCCAAGATACTGTCGGTGAAAAAATGACGAAAGAAATCTGTAGGATTCTTACCTGAAACAGGTTGGAGCAAACACTGATTTTATGAAAGGAAATTTCTTCATTGATGTTGAATCGTTTTCCCAAATTACCTTTTCCACTATAGCTGAAAGATCCTGCTGACATGCAGCCTCTTGCACGATTCGTTCTTCATCATCATCTTCATCAGAGTCCGAAATAGGATGGGCACCAGAGGGAGGAACAAATTCATCGTCACTGTCGTCATAGCTAAAATCACTCGGGTACTCATCCGATAGCTCATGCAACAAAACTTCTATCTCTTCATCCGTTAGAGCCTTATTATTTTCAGTTTTTCTCTTTTTAGGGCGCGAAGGCCCTGCACTATAATTTATATCACTCATATCAAAAAATTATTTTTTCAATAAAAAATAAAGTATTAATTTGGAAACCACGATTATTTATACTTAGATTATAACCATCACTCCATGCCAATACCAGCAGAAATACCCTGCATGCAATGCCAAATGAACAGGAGAATGAATAATCAGATAAAGATTTTCCCGCGCCAGCGCGTGACTAGCTATTGCGACTTCACCCCACATCACGCGCTGGCGCGTCATTGGCCCCTTAGCGTTGGCGCCATATCACGCGCCAGCGCGTGATCGGCAGCGAATGTGTTAATTTTTTTAAAAGTCTAAACAATGTTCAAACTTACCGAATTCGGGCTTAAGGACGAAGCAGATAGCTCGGTAGTCGTATTCCTGAGTATCCATAATGATGGAGCGGCGAGCAGCGTGTTCACTCTGCAGGGAGCAATTTGAAAATGAGCTTGTAACGGAAATTTTAGTTTATATATGGGTTAGAGCGGAAGTCCCAACGGCTGGTTGGGTGTTAATCACTGCGTGGCGGATGCATGTTGTGCACGTGCCGGATGCATGGTTATCACGTGATATACACGTGCAGAGTGTGTGATTGAATGCAGTTAAGATTTTTTTTAGAAAATCACGTGACTAAAAAACTGAAAAACACTCTTTACCTTTGCCACCAGCCAGCCAACAAAAATGGCTGGCTGTCGCACTAGGCACAATTGTTTTATGTAACATTTGAATGTTTCCTGAGAATTGGTGCAACTACGCTCTGGTGATGTTTCACCCGACCCCAGACCAAAAGGTCGACAGCAAATAATGTTTTTTGTACCGTGAGGATGAGGTACATTATTCCACGAGGCACTACGTATGTCGAGTTGGGTTTCAGTACGTACCTGTCAAAAAGAAACTGGTCGCATTCACTGAAAGCTCTCCTCGTTATGCAGGGTTTTGCTTTGCACTGAAGGCTCTTGGCAGGCAAGTAGTAAATGAGTATGGGCACATCCGACGTCTGGTAGACGTGTCCTTCCCCCTGCGCCACATTTCGCAATCCAAACGAAAAATGTTGTTTTACCATTAGCATGTTATCCTTTTTGAACCCCAGACTTTGATCCGACGTCTTTTTTTCGTTGGTGGGGTTCCTCTTTAGCTTCAACGCTTTTTTTCCAGCTTACTTTGCGCGGTTCAAAGAACTGGACTTTTTTAGACTCTAGCACGGCCCGCTTAAAATTGTCGACATAGAGTCCGTTCGTTGTCCAGTCTGGCATCGGATGATGGAATATCCTCTGCGTGGTCAGATCCATATACGAAGTAAACGCCTCCACTCTATCTTGCATCATGAGGCTCTCGAAAGGTTCCCATTTTCCAGGATGGGCTACGGGCACCAAGGTTGATGATTTTGTTGCGGGAAACACGTTCATGCTTAAACGAAAGAGCTGTTGATGCTTGGCGTGCATCCATTTTTATACTCAACTTACCCGGAAGTTTAAACTGATTTGAGAGAGAGAATTTTTTTTCTTCAGGCAAGTTATAACTGGTTCCCTACCCAATACATGGAATCACATTTGCCTAGGACAAACCAAACACGTTTTGGAAGATTTTGGCAGCTCACGATTAAATCTCCAGGTTCAGGAAATATTTTAAATTTAAAAAATTGTATCATGGGAGGAGACTCGGGGACATCAAATTCAGGGGTGGGTCCAACATCAGACTCGGGGACGAGTGTGGGTCCAGCTTCAGATTCGGGGATGGTAGTATTAAAAAGTCCAGCATCAGACTCGGGGACGGGGGTGGGTCCAGCTTCAGATTTCCTCTTTGAATCTTGTCGAGTTTCTGTTGACAATCTTTTTTGCGACAAGAGACTCTTTTGTACCTCTAATCGGTACAATTGCAAATCTTTAATAAAATGTTGAATCCAGTCATTGACAATGATGGCATTATCACCCGGTTCTTCCACACATATGAGCAGGGGTGATATGCGGACAGTCGTCAGAAATTTCCTCTTGCCATATTCATAAGCAAAGCCATCAAATAGACAATTTACAAATAATTGAGCTATTTCCGGGTTTTCGGCAGCGATCAAATTGTGGGCCACTTGAAAGTTGACAAAGTGGGTGGTGAGGGTCTGAGGAGGGATGGTGAAGCCTTTCAAAGGCAATATGTCGCGTCCTTGAACCGCCAGGAATTTAAATTGATTTTTGTAATTGCACGGTTTCTTTTTCTTCAATGTCTAAAAGTCGAAACATCATCTGCCCACTCTCGCTGATGAGTACCGCCACCGGATGAAGATAGAGAGTAAAAGCGAGTTGAAACCACATGATATAGTTTTGAAACACTGCAGTATTAGGGTAAAGTTTTATTCGTTCAAAATTATTTTTAAAAGAAGAAGAAAAATTTTGTTTGTTTGTGTTTTAACATTATTAACATCAGTTTACTGTCTATTTATTATTATACTTTTACATATAATTACTTTTACATTATTAACAGTACATTACAGTTTATTTACTATTACATTTCATTCTTTCCAAAATTGGTCTATTCAAATTTTACATTTCAATCTTCCCAAAGTTGGTTTACTGCTACAAGATTACAATTTATTTCTGATAAAGTCTTTCTACAAGGTTGGCACACTCTTGCACTCCCATTTTTTTGGAGGCATACAAACTTTCAGAGGATGTGTCTGCAAAGTGGACAAGACCTATTTCGTCATATCCACATTTCCAAACATTCCCCATGAAAGACGCGCCCGCATGAGGTGGTAATACTTCGGTGCAACTGCTCTTTGCATATCGGGCACATGGATGTTAAACTCAATTCTGGCCCTGGGGAAGAGTGGATGTAGTCGATGGCGAGTTCTCCTAATCTCGTCCATGCGTCCATCTGGCACATCAGTTTATCGTATTTGAAATACAAGTTTATCGCAAGTTCGAGGAGATAGGGGATCCCTTCATTCTTCCACAAACACCATAATAATTTCTGAGTCCTTGCAAAGGATCTCAGTTCCAGTCCAAAGAAACGATGGAAATCATTTCTCACCTTCTTTGCAGTTGGCACCATTTTATTCAAGACATCTGTCATGTCTTGTAAATTCACTTCGCCCACACTATTCTCTTCTGGCTGCGGCAATGATTCTAGCACTGCGCGCACCAATCGAATGTAGTTATTCAAAGACATTTTGTTAAGAAATGAAGTGAGAGTGAGAGAGCTTTTATATATATATATATATACTGTGAGTTGGCGCATGCACATTTTCATCAGTGAGGAATGGGATCCATTTTGATTCTGAAAAATGTTTCAATGCCTCGTATTACTGCCAGCCAACGATGACATTTTTTCTTGCAATACATACATTTCCCGACTTTGTTTCGGCTGTTTAAAATAAACGTTTGATGTTTTAATTTGAAACGGCCGAAAAATTTCTTGTAGAACCGTTTTGTTTTCAAATCGGCAAAGAATAGATGAGTAGCGTGCGTGTGGGCCAATGTTTTTCTCAAACGCTTCGGGTGCAGCTTATCAGACGAATAGGAGACGTGCCCATCTGTCACCGTGAATCCCTTTTCATCGATGCTCAAAACCATCATGGTAGTCTGGTGCGCATACTTTTCAGTCAGCAGAGGCTCCGGAATAGGGGATAGAGG
>JAPMOQ010060934.1:0-30957 GCA_026543055.1 Argiope trifasciata
TAAGGTATTTGGTATGTACATATTTACTTCGGAGTATGAAAAAGTATTCATAGAAGGATTTTTTTGAAATTTAAATCAATTAAAAATTAAGCTAACATTTGTAATTTTTTTGTGATAATTTTTGAAAATATTACAGTACAAAACCATTTTTAAATTCTCATAAAAATGACTTTTATGAAAAAAGTTATTGTAACTTTTTTTTATGAAATAAGTCATTGATAATTTTTTTAAACCTGTAAATTTTCTATTTTTAATGAATTAAAAAAATATTGTAACTGTATTTCCAACAATTTCTTCCAAAGTGAAAGTAGAATTGAACTTACAATAGCACGTTAAGAGAGTACCAGTGTTTTGCCGTCACTTTGACAAAAACTCGAACGGAACGAATTAATTCATTCTTATTACTTTTATTCTAAATTAAACCGAGGAAAGTGCGATGCTCAGCACGTGTTGAAATAGTAGCATAATGTTATGTTATAAATATAATATGTGATTATTTTCCCCATAACTCCACAACAGATGATTGCAAATCAGAGATATATACTACAATGAGCATATAATCATTAGTCTTCTGTAAAAATATCGAAGTTTGAAGTTTAAATATATTTGACTGATAAGTTATAAAAGAGAGCAAGATACGTAAGTCTTTAATTGAAAATTTTAGAAAGCATTCCTCATGACGAACAAGCAGGTCGCCAAAGGCGGCTAGTATATAAATGAATCTATTCATATTTGTAGATATTTAATTAGCGGCCATTACCATTCCACATTTAGTTTTATTTTTTGTAACAGATGGCACCAGGGATTCTACTGAATACCATTGATCCAAAGTCTAAGAAGAATGACGTCAAGTTTTCGAAAAGCCAACTGTGGGTATTCGCTCAGCAGACAGAGAGTGGGTCATTCGCTTCGATATCATGGTTATTTCATACGCTACGGTGGCACATAGTTTTGCCATGGGACATTTGATTAGGCTTCGTCCTTGGTGTCATCTAAATGTTATACTTTTATCTCTATTGTAAATAGCCTCTCCTGTTCTAATTGTTAATGCCTTTTCTTTTTAAATTTTCTTTGCAGTAAATAAATTTAGTGTTTTCATTTAAAGGCTTCTCTTTAATCAGTGACCAGAGACACTGATCTAAATGAGGTAGAATGGGCCTTTTGTCCCATCCAATCTTACATATATCATAATTATACTGCAGTACTATATAATGTTACTATATTACACTGCGTTACTTCCTTCACGTCGTTATGGCAACGATAGTAATAACGAAACATTTATGAGCATCGTCATTTGTTCAAATAATTCATTTCAAGAAATCTTGGCGTGCCCATCGTCAGTGGGCGCCACAGCCAAATCCAGAGAAGTTACCGGTAATCCAAATGGCATTGTTATACTTCACATTTGACAAATCTCGGAATATGAAATTTTAAATTTAAAAAAAAAGATATGCACCAGAAAAGATTGCAGATGTTGCCTGAATATACATAACAAAACGCCATCCTGTGCCCCCGATGCCAATAACACTAAGTTATCTAACCGGTTGGAAGGGCTCAGAATGGAAGGAATGAAAAAAAAAGCAGAAGAAAGAAATAAAGAGACGACAAACCATCCAGGTACTGTCTGTCCATCACAAGAACTTTGCTAGACAATCGTCTGTGTTTATGGCGAGCGTCATAGAAACCGGCTTTGTTAGGGAAGATCCATTTTGAATGGGTGGAATCGGACGGAGGTCTTGAAGGGTATTTTTGTTCTTGGTGTCAATTGTAGCGATAAAAAAAACTTGCTGCTGGTTCGTCTTCTCGCTTTAGTCGCTTATGTTAGCTTAGCTTACTTCTTTTATGTTTCATAAATCTTTTCTTTGGTTAATATTTAACTGCATATAATTATATTTTTTGTCTCTTAATAAAATATAAATTTAAATCAAATGAAATAATTACGATTAATTGTATTATTGCTTTTATGTTAAACTTGCCGCCTTTGGCGACCAGCTGGTTCGCCATGAGTAATAGGTTCTAAAATTTTTAATTAAATCACATATTCATTAGCCTTCAAGTAATTCCGGGCATTGATTGGCCTTAAATTAATATTTTCTTTAAGATGATGGACTGAAAGTTCTAAAAGAACGCGTTTTCCTAATAATATTCTTTAACTTTATAAATCAGTCAGTTTGAATGATTGATTTTGAAGACTGATTGATGTAGAAACTTTTATTTAAAATACTAATAAAAATAATTTGTAAAATATGGCTCACAGAGCAAAGTATGATGAAATCTCAAACTCATTATTCATAAATGCATTGTTTGACTCAAACTACATAAAATGTAATTATTTACTTCGTTTAAATCAAATTAATGGTATTAAACATTATATATGCCTATTAATAATATTTTACAAATTAGCCATTGGAAAGGAATTTGAATGCATATCCTATATAAATTCAATCCTGTATAAATAAAGATAATTTATTCAATTAATCATTTAAATATTGCAAAAGATCATAGAATCCTTTGCCTTGCATTTTTTAAAGAAAATATCACATTTTATATTTATTTTATTTTATCCAGTCACGTGCTAAAAGTTGCATTTCTTCAGATTTAATTTGTAATGATAGTTTTTATTATTTTTATTTTTTTTTTTAAATTTGAACTTCCTTCAAAATGATGGCAACACGGTGATAAAACATCATTTTTTCCCTTTAACGTGCTCTTGTAGATTTTATAGAAACCTTAGCTTTGCATTTATTTTTTTAGAAACTATCACATTTTATAATGAAAAAAAATATTGAATTAATGATACAGATATTGCAAACGATAACAGAAATATGCCATTAAGTCGGGATTCCAATGCATATCCTGTCGAAATTCGATCAGGTTTACCGTAAAGAAGATTTATTGAATTAATGATTTACCTTCATAGAATCCTTTGCTTTGCATTTATTTTTTTAGAAAATATCACATTTTATATTTCTTTTATTTTATCCAGTCACGTGTTAAAAGTTGCATTTCTTTAGATTTATTTTGCGATGATAGTTTTTTTTTAATTCGTACTTCCGGCATTCTTTTATTTTATCCAGTCACGTGATAAAAACATGGTTAAAATATTTCTTTAAAAATTCGTTAAAAATAGACGCTTACGTTATAAATTAAAAGCACTGATACCATTAGAAAGCTAATTTTATTATCTTTAAATTGATATAAAAATCACGTTTGTGCAATAATATTTTCGGAAGTTATAGCGGAAAAACGTCGAAATTTCACTTAAATTTTAATTAATTCAAATTCTAATTAAAAATTCGAAAATAGGGCTCCGAGGTGCACATTCCCGACCTCCAAGATATACATGTACCAAATTTGGTAGCTGCAGGTCCAGCGTTCTGGCCTGTAGAGCGCCAACACACACACACACACACACATTGAGCTTTATTATAAGTATAGATATAGATATAGATTAGATGCGTTTGCAGCAGATAATTTGATGTTAATAATATATAAATTTAAACCAAATGTAATAATCATGATTAATTATATTATTGTTTTTATATTAAATTTACGCGTTTTCTGTGGATAATTTTATATTAATAACATATAAATTTAAATCAAATGAAATGATGACGATTAATTTTTTATCTTGCATGATTTTACTTCTTAATTTTTTTCTTCTTGCGCAGTCGTTAGACATGCAAATAATTATTCAGTTTTTCTATTTGATTTGCTTTTCTTTCTGTAAATTAATAACAGAAATATCAGATATTTTCAATACTCCGAGTACGCAAATAAATATTATCTTTGTGATAGTGTAGGTTTTAAATTTGTTTTCAACAATTAAATGTTAAAATACATAATATCGCCAGTTTGGCGCTAAACGAGCCAGCTTGAGAAACTTGATTGAATTTCTACCTCCACGAAATGAACTCTTCCTACAGTAACCTGTTTCTATGATACCCGCCGTAAACATAGACGATCGTCTAGCAGAGTTCTTGTGATGGACAGACAGTATCTCCAGAGGGAATCCCATTGGTGTCAAATCCTACGTGACTGCATTCAATTTTTGAAGAAGTATTAATTAGATGGAGGGAACAAATACTGACTATAGTTTAAACATACAGAGAAATGGAAATACTAACTAAAAAGAAGATACTGACAAATTACATTGAGAACATCTGTGTGACATGTATCAACACACAAACAAACAATCAATGCAGAGTCAAAATTTGTAACGTCCGCCTGGGTCCCGTTTTCCTTCTAGAGAACTGCACAAAAGTGCTGCAAAGAAATGCAAAAAAAGACTTTTGAAGTTATAATTTTGGCTGATTTTGATTGGTAATTTGGTCTCAGCGATTGTATAAGTATTAAAAAAAAAGTCATTATTGAAACTTATTTTAATTTTTATATTTCATAAAGTAACTAGAAATTCGCAAACTTGTATCTCGAGTTAGATTTCTGTTGAAATTAGACAAAACATTTTTAAAAGAATTAATTTAAAAAAACTAGGTATGGTTATAATTATTTGTGGATAAACAAACAGCAAGAGAAAAAATTAAACTGCATTTCGTTATATGGCACCTTATCGATATATTAATTTTGACCGCTATTTAATTGGTCTGGGGAAATTAAGCAAGTTATATAGACAAGATCTATGAACTTTGCGATCTATAATTTTATTATTTACTAGCCGGATCGCTGGTCTTAATGCTCTTTAAAATTATTAGTTAAATACTTCATGAAACTTGTCTCTTAATAGCTACTTTAAAATATTTTTAAGGTTCAAATTTCGATAATCATATAATTCACTCATGCAAATATAAAGACCTTGATACTGTAATGTACTTTATGTTTCTCCAATTATCTGTCAGCTTCCACAAAATTTCATCTTCAAAGAAAAAAATGTTCTTTCTTTAAAATATTAGTGTGAAAAATATCTGGTTAAATACGATTCACAGAGCAGAGGATTTTTTAAAAATTCATTAAAAATGGGAATTTAACATGTTGATTAAAATATTAATATATCATTTTAAAAAAATTATCGTTTATCTTTAATATGATGTAAAAATAAATTTTGTACTACTATAAGTTTGAAAGTTATGGCAGAAAAACGTCAATATTTCGCTTAATTTTTAATTAACGGTGACAGGCTATGTTAAAAACATTGATTATCAACCAATCTGACGATTCTTTTAAAATTGTTATTTTTTACTTACTTACTAAACTAACTAACTAACTTAACTAACTAAAACTAAACTTAACTAACTAAAACTAAACTAACTAAAACTAAACTAACTAAAACTAAACTAACTAAACTAACTAAAACTAAAACTAAAACTAAACTAAACTAAACTCACTCACTCACTCCATCGTTAGCCAAGGCATGCTATTTATATTAAAGTATCCGGCTACGTTAAAAACAGTCCACATTGACGAATTATTATTATTGTTGTTATTATTTCTTGCAATTCAGACTTTTTTCTTTCCAAAACATTTTGTCTTCTCTTGGAAAAAGGAAAACCTGACATATCATTCAGGGTCATTTATTTTTCAGCTAAAATTTGTGTTTAATTTTCATTTTCCCAAAATGTCAATTTTCATAAAACTTCGCTACCCTTAACATCATATCTCAAAAACTAATAGATGTATTTACATAAAAATTTCAGCCGCAGTTTTAAATAATATGTGCAATGAAATGAATCAAAAGTTTCCTTAGTGGTTAAATACTTATTCACTTAACTTAATTTTTCTAAAAACACCTATATGAATATATGGAAAAAAAGGCATAGATATGTAAATTTTTATCCACAAACTTTTTGCATCTCAAAATGTTTCTTAGATTTTGGTTCCTTTCATTCATCTTTATATTCTATAGCTTGTGGGCAAACAAAAATAGGATTTCTGCATTAAAATTTTGTGTAGAGTTTTAACTATTTTGGTTAAATTTCATAGAAATTTACTACCAATTTTCCTATTTTCCAAATTATATTTTCGATAACTTTTTTGTATTTATGGTGTTTATAATTGACAATTCATCCATAAATTGTTTTTAAAAAATCCTATTATTTAAAGAATGTCCTTCAAACGTAGTCGGATACCTTAATTTAAACATTTCAAATGATATCGGTAAATGTACTTGCCTATTAAAAAATTAAAATAAAAGATACCAGAAGCTTAAAATTATGAGACTAACTTATTTGCAGTTTATATTATCATTTTAAAGGGAGATTCATCTATGCAATCAATAAATTTCATATCCAAAAATAACTGAAAATTAATGCTTAGTTTAGAACAGTAAGTAAAGTTTTAAATACCTAAAATCGTAATGCGGGATCGAATAACTTCAATCAAAATAATATTTAGAAGTAAAATATTTAAAAAATGTGAAGTTTTTTTTAAAATTATTTTAAATTTCTAGAAGAAAATGTATACGGGTATAAAAGTAAAATTAAATACATATGATTAATGCAATCATACAACATTTTAAGTCAGAGGCAATGCGCAAATCAGATTTTTTCGTAACTCGGGAGTCGGAGGAGAATAACTATATCAGAAAGATATTATTTAAAAAAATGTTAACAGTAAAATACAATTTTCGTTACGAATTATTTTTCGTATAACAATTACAATAAAACTCAAATTTTTAATATAGTGCTTAGATTTATAATACTTTTAACTAAACGGAATATTTAATAAAAAGGAATTCACACAATACTTATTTTTCATAGTTACCAACGGTATTATACCAATAATTAAAATCGGTTTTGAATTTATTCAATACTAGCCACCTTTATAACTTCTCAGCCAAATATATTTAAACTTGAAACTCCGATAGTCACGTAACTCGTATTATAATTATTATAGAAGCCTCACGATTATTTGTTCATTGTACTATATATCTCTCTGATTTGCAATCAGCTGTTGTGGAATTGTGTTGAAAATATCACATCTTATATTTTTTTATAACATTAAGCTTCTATTTCTACACGGGCTGAGCATCACACTTTCCACTGTTTAATTTTCAAAAAGAATTAATTTAATTCTTCCTTTAGAGTTTTTGTCAAAGAGAGGGCAACACACTGGTATACTCTTAACGTGCTCTTGCAGGTTTAATTCTACTTTCATTTTGTGAGAAATCAATTTCTGGAAAATAAAATTACAATTTTAAAAAAATCATTAAAAATATAAATTTAATTTATAGATTAAAAAATTATTATCAATGAAAAAAAAGTCAAGAGGGTTTAAAAAATAGTTTTGTATTTTAATATTTTCGGAAATTATCGTAGAAAAATTCCAAATGTTAGCTTAATTTTTAATTGATTGAAGTTTCAAAAAAAATTCCGCCTAGGAATACTTTTTCATACTCCGAAGTAAATACGTAAATAACAAATGCTTAGCTCTAAATCATATGGTCTTGTGTGTAGTGACCTAACACGCACTCACATTTATTCATATACGCAAACGCATATTACTTTGATAATCAGCCTAAGATTAATTCCGGACATTGATTGGCCTGAAATTGATATTTTCTTTAAGATGGCTGATGGAAATATCTAAAAGAACACTTTTTATAATAATATTCTTTTATTTTTATAAATCAGTCAGTTTTAATGATTGATTTTATAATATTGATTCATGTAACAACTGTCGTTTAAAATATTAGTAAAAATATTTTGGTAAATATGGCTCACAGAGCAAAGTATGAAAAAATCTGAAACTCATTATTCATCAATGCATTGTTTGACTCAAGCTAAATAAAGTGTAATTGTTTACTTCATTTAGACCAAGTTAACAGTGTTAAACAATATGTATGTATGCCTATTACTAATGACTTACTAATTAGCCATTGGCCCTGAATTTGAATGCGTATCCTGTATAAATCCAAACACGTTTACCGTAAATAAAGATGATTTATTGAATTAATGATATAGATATTGCAAACGATCATAGAAACCTTTGCTTTGTATTTATTTTTAAAAGAAAATATGAAAATTAATAGTCATTTAATTTCATTCAGGCACGTGCTGAAAGTTACATTTTTTAGATTTAATTTGCAATAAGATTTTTTTTTTATTTGAACTTCTGTCAATATGATAGCAACACGTTGATAAAAGTTAATTTTTCCCCTTTGAGGTGACCGTTAAATTTTATTAATTTAACTTATGTTAAATTAATAAAATTTTATTAAATTTTATTGTTTTGTCTGAAATACATTGTTGAAAATTATGATTAAAATATCTCTTTAAAAATTCATTACAAATAGAAGCTTAAGATATATGTTAAAATACTGATACCATTAAGAAAATTATTTTTTTAAAGTCTTTAACTTGTTGTAAAAACCATGTTTGTCCGGTAATATTTTCGGAAGTTATAGCAGAAAAACGCCAAATTTCGCTTAATTTTTAATTCCAATTAAAAATTAGCTTTGAGTGCATATCCTCGGTGTCCAAGGTATACACAGGGCAAATTTGGTCGCTCCAGTTACAGAGGTCTGTCTATCCAGTAGAGCACAAAAACACATTGAGCTTTTTTATAAGCATAGATAATTGTTATTTTAGATTTTTCGCTACGGTATTTAATTAATCATTTTTATTACCTCATTCAGTCGCATTTCTTTAAATTCAAATCGTAAAAAATAATTTTAATTATAATTTAAACGAAAGTTTCTGCAATTCTATTCCATTTTCTCTCAGATGAAACGATTTTATTCGAATGTTAACTAAAACAATCTGTTTGCTTAACCGACCGTCCATTGCTGCTGTATTTTTTGCATTAATAATCATTTTCAAAGGCGAATATTACTAGTGTATGTTATTTATTCATAGGTACTAACTTGACTTTTTATATAAAAATAGTTAATGATTGAAGGACATGTAGTTATCAAAATAATGAAAATACCATATATAAACAGAAGGATATTAATAAGGCGTAGGCCTATTTTTGTACAATTAGAATCACCTGGGAATCGAATCATACAAATGCTGAATATTATTTAAAGGATTATTATATTCTTCTTCTTGAAGATATAGTGAAAGTTTCAGAAGAAATCCAGCGTAAAATATAGATTCCGGATTGAACGCTCTGAAATAGATCGTAATTATTCATACATTGTGGTCGAAGGGCCAGAATAAATGTTCAGTTTCATTCTCGTGTTCACTAAACCAAGATTGGATAGTTACCCTAGCATGAATAGAAACGCTATCATCCTGAGAAATTTCACCTTCTACAGGAGAAGTTTAAACAACAAATTCGATTTTTGGATACTATTAAGGTATCCGACTACGTTAAAACCACTGGTTATCGACCACATTGGAGAGTTATTTTCATTATTATTATTTCTTGTAGTTCAGACTTTCTTCTTTCCAAAACTGTTTATCTTTTCTAGGAAAAGGAAGGCCTGGCCTATCATCCAGGGTCACATTTTTCAAATAAAATTTCTCTTTAACTTCAGTTTTCACAAAACTTTAATTTTCATAAAAATTCTCCACCATTAACATGATATATCAAAAACTAATCGAGGTATTTACATAAAAATTTTAGCGTGTGCTTTAAATAATCTGAAATGAACCAAATTTTTTTTTATTGGTGAAATACTTTTTCATTTATAGGTGTTTTTAGAAAAATTAAGTTATGAATTTATAGAAAAAAAATGCCTATTACCATAAACTTCTTTGGATCTCAACGTTTTTCTAAGATTTTGGTTCATTTCATTCATCATTAGATTCTATAATGTGTACAAAGAAAAATAGGCTTTCTGCATTACCATTTAGTGTTGAGTGTGAGTAATTTTGGTTCAATTTCATTAAAATTTACAATAAATTTTCCTATTTCTCAAAATGTATTCTATTTTTAAATATTTTTTTTGTATTTACAATATTATGCATTATAATTGTTAATGTATTTAAAAACCATAATTTTAAAGTTTTTTTAAGAATCCGATTTTTCAAAAATCTTCCTTCGAACGTAGTCGGATACCTTTTCGCATGCCACCAATTAATCGCCAAAGAAGACACGACAGATAACGAACTATATAAAACTAGAAAATTCATGTATGTCACAAAATGGCCTTTGTCGGCAAAATTTCTCTGTACTTCTAGTTACTGAGTTTTCCTTTAAGAAATTAGAATAGTGGTTTTAGGAAGTCGTGGAATGTCTGCCTATAAAATAACAGACCCACTGCCATGCGTGATTATTGAAAAGAGAATCACGATTATGTACCAGCAAAGGCGGCATTAACAGGAACTAAGGGAACATTTGTCCCCTTCTGGTAACTACTTGTTAAATACCAATGAATATCAAAGATAAATTCGATTATTTTCAAGCTTTTGATTGAAATGTTGATAATCAAATTTATAATCTGCATTACTTTTGGAAGAATAATGGACAAAGTGTCAAATGAGTTATAAGTCGCATTTTTGCCGACTAATTTTTGCCCTGCCAAGATATTAACAGAAATTATGAAAAAAAATGTTTCCGTCGAATATTTCGATTACCTGCCAGTGTAATTGTTGGGGAAATCGAAACTTTTATGTTAAGCAGGAATAGAGAGGTAGAATTGTTTTCTCCAATTCAGAATTCAATGAATAATTCAGAATTCAATAATAATAATAATAAAATAATCGTCGTTTCATTCATCTGATTGTTACTTCCTATATAAAATAAATTTATTTCATGTGAGAAATCTGACTAAAACCTAGTTAATTATGAATCTAAATTTCATAAAATACACTTTTCTTTTGACATTAACATGCAATGTGCATGTTAATGTCAAAAGAAGAGTTATTTTGTACAGCCAAATTATGTGAATTCTTTATAAATCACTAAGTTTATTTAACATTAAAATATCAGTTTTTTTAAATCTAATTTACAAGCTGCAGTTATTACGCTAAAGAAATAATACCGATCGCAAAGTGTGACTAATATTACAAATATATATATGAGAGGGAGAGATAATTAGCGGTCATTACCATTCCACATTTAGTTTTATTGTAACAGATGGCACCAGGGATTCCACTGAATACCACTGATCCAAAGTCAAAGACGCGTGACGTCAAATTTGAGAAAAAGTGAACTGTGAGGAGTCACTCGGCAGACAGACACACGCAGAGAGAAAGAGAGAAAGGTATATAGGGTCAGAAGAGAGAGAAAGGTCATATATCGTTTAATTCGATTATATGATTCTTTAATACGCAACGGTGGCACATAGTTTTGCCATGGAACACTTTATTAGGCTTCATCCTTGGTGTCATCTAAAGGTCGTAAATAGCCTGTCCTGTCCTAATTGTTAATGTCTTTTCTTTATTTTGAGCTGTAAATAAATTTAACTTTCTTATTGGAAAGCTTCTTTCTTCAGTCAGTGACCCTAGACACTGATCTAAATGAGGTTGAATGGACATTTTGTCCCATCCATTCCTACATATGCATATATGCATGTGGTATGATAGCTCTTTAGCTACACGAAAAGTGCTTATCTAAGTATGCACTAAAATTACTATCCAAATTCTTTAGATTCTGCATTCACTATTATAACTGTAAAATCGGGGACAATATTTTTTTTCTATTTTCTTTTTCATTTTATTTTCTTCCAATTACTCTTCGCGGCAAAACTATATAATTTCCGATACTTCTACATTTTAAAAAAAGGGATTTAAAAATGGTTTTGATAAAACACTGATTGCAAATTCTACGAACAATTTTTATGTATAATACATTAACCCTTTGACTTACGAATTTACTTAACTTGCTAATTAGATGGCACATCTTATTTGGGACAGTCAATTATTTTAATCTCTAGAATAATATAAAGGCAATTGAGGTAATGATGAGTTTTCAACTGATTTCTGCATTTTAAATAGCTCAATACTTTCACTTCATTTTAGATTTTTGAATCTATAATAAAGTGAATTTTTATTAAAATTTTAGTAATTTAATGTGCGATTTAGACTCATCATTTTATACGAAGGGGTTGTGAAAAACTATTGCATGTAGTTGAGGTGATAAAACTTTTTTTTTGGGGGGGGGGAGGAATATTAGCTTGCAATAGCTTAGAGAGAAAAAAAGTACTTGCTAAGAACTCATGTTTGAAAATGTAGATAGGGGAATCCTCATTCTAATTATTATTTAACAATAATAAAAGTTTTCTTAATTCTGGGTATGCTTTGAAAAATAAATACTTGGGACACCTAATGTTTAAGTAGCACGTTTTTCATATCCTATATAAGATAGTAAGTTTGTTCATATTTTTACACAATATGTTTTCCAACTTTCTTAAAAAACAACAACATCGGTATTTTTTCTGCATTCTATATTGTTCATATCAGAATTAAAGTAAATCGTTGTACACGGGTGCTTATTTATCTCAGTTTAGAGGTAATTCCCGGTTGTTGTTTCAGTTCTTATAAAATTATTTAATTAAGAGGCTATGCTAAAGAACAGATATTAGGCAAAAAAAACATTTAATTTTTTAGTTATTTATCATGCTGGATTTCTAAAACATTTCTTTCATAAAACTTTGAATATAATTTCTACATTCATTTTACGTAGCTTCCATGATAAAAGCATAAATTTGTACAAATACTCTTAAATATTGAGTCTTTTGCTAATCAATAAGAAAAAAAAAAGAAACTTTACAAATATCTTAACGAGTTTTTAACAAGGAAGAAAGGATTAGTGACTGACTAAAAAAAAAAAAAAAAAAACTAAATACTGAACTCCCTTTAATTAAAAATAAAAATTTGTGAGTTATTTTGGAAACATCTACTGAGCATATAACTATGCTTCAATTATCAACCGAACAGATTTGGTAATTATGACATTACTATAAACAATGTTTGGTATCAACATATGTGACAAGTGACTTGCTGTGCTGCCATATATGTCCTGTTTACGAAAGTTCCCCCTAGTAATTGACCCTAGAGAATTCAGATGCTGACTGACTTTAGTTATATTAACGTCCCGTTGTAAAGCAATACTAGGGCTATTTTGGGTCAGTTCTCGTCCTTTTGAACCATTGTCAGATGACATGGACGACACCTGAGCTGGCAATCCCCCTCTCCAAACTTCCACACCACATCGGCGGGAGGATAGCAAAATGCATCAGAATTAATTTTAAAGCTTATTTTTCCTCTTGTATACGACGATCAACACTGTGCTGGAACAGCTAGTTGACAACATAACATAATGTTATAGGCACCGTTGGCGCAAGATGGCGTTAAGTTATCTAACCGGTTAGAAGGGCACAAAATGGAAGGGAAAAAAAAGGAAGAAAGAGACAAGAAATAAAGAAAGATAGAGACGACAAACCATCCAGGTATCTCCAGAGAGAATCCCATTAGTGTCGAATCTTACACGTCTGCATTCAGTTTTTTGAAATTCAATCAAATTGAGAGTTTCCGTCAATAGAGTTTATTATTTCATGACGAGGATGAGACACCTGAGCTGGCACCTCCCTCTCCACACCACACCACAGCAGCTGGAGGACGTTTGGCCTGACGTATTTAACGAGGAAGAGACTCTCCTTAAACGAAGATTCTTCGGTGGAAGATTCTGACTGAACTTTGTGGTCACTTTGAATGTATTGTTTTCTTTTTAGACATCAAAAACCCGATTCAATAGCCGTCGGTTTCCTTCGGTCAGTTTCTCCTTCCATTCACTTTTTGGCACTGTAAAGCTTGTTTTGCCACGCTGTGAGTCAGCTGTCATGATTTCATACACCGTAAGTTTACAGAAACGATTAAGGTATCCGACTACGTTAAAAATGATGGTTATTGACAGCATTGGCGATTTTTTAAAAATTATTATTATTATTCCTTACAATTCAGAATTTCCCTCTTGCCAAAACAAATTATATTTTCTAGGAAAAGAAGGTATGATCTATCATCCAGAGTCATATTTTTCAGTTAAAATTTGTCTTTAACTTCAAATTTCTCAAAACGTTAATTTTCATAAAAATTCTCCCTCGTTAACAGGATCTCAATATCTAATTGAGGTATTTGCAGAAAAATTTTCAGCGTACTCTTTAAATAATTTGGTCAATGAAATGAACTGAAAGTTTTATTGTTGGTGAAATTCCTTTTTTCATTTATAGGTGTTTTTAGAAAAATTAAGCTGGGAATTTTATGGGAAAAAATTCATATATAAGCATATTTTTACCCATAACTTCTTTGCAATTCAAAAGTTTTCTTACATTTTGGTTCATTTCATTCATCATTATATTCTATAACTTGTGTGCAAAGAAAAAATAGGATTGCTACGTTACAATTATGTGTAGAGTGTAAACCAATTTGGTTAAATTACATTAAAATTTACTACACATTTCCCCATTTCTCAAAATATATTGTCAAATAATTTTTTTGTCTGCATAATGTATAACTGTATAACTGACAATACATTTAAAAACCATAAATATTTTTTAATCCAATTTTTCAAGTTTCTTTTTCCTTCGAACGTAGTCGGATACCTTAAACCCTGAGGTATTTCGTCCAGAATTGCTCCAGACGATCGATCTCCTACAATGTGATCACTCTGAAAGACTGCAAGGTCAGACATTTTATATTTTTAACAAAAGCATACCACTTCACTAAAGTTCATACCAAAATGGCATATTTTTTCAAATTTTATAAAAAAAACACGTTAATCAGGTTATGTCTTAATGCTTAAAAAAAGGATTCTTAAATATCACTTCTATTCACGAATATTCCTATTATTTTGATAACCCCCTATATTCATTTTACTAAGTAAAACTACAAAAATTTAATAACTTTTAACCCTTTGCGATTGGCAAATTTCTCTGATAGGAGTACCAGTTAGTCGGAGCAAATTTAGCTTTTCGAAGTTATTTCTCCCTTAGCGATTTTAACACATTCGCTGACGCTGGCGCGTCAGCATGGCGCTACTTCCCGTGCCAGCGACGCTCTGGGGCGACAATCAAGTATGATAAGTAAACTGCTTTAGTTTTAGTTCGGATTTGGAGGTTGAACGATGAGGTTTTTGTGGCACGTTAGTGAAACATTATTTTTATATTTTCAGTGCGTGGTTTTTAAATTTTGTGTTTAAATTTTTTTTTGTGCATTTTTAAAAATGGCGGACAGTACAAGTATTGCAGGACCTTCACAGCCTAAGAAAAGGATAATATATTTATGCAGTACTGTTCTACACTGACATTTTGTTTGTAATAAGTTTAATTTTTTTTTCATTTTCTATTATGTTGTTTATGTATATTATACAATATTTGTTACATTTTATAATCTTACATTTACATTTATACATATTTATATTTTACTGTTACATTTTATAATTTTTCATAAATTTCACTTCTCTTTATCCAATTAAACGTTTTATTTCTTTTAAACTGTGACTTTATATAATGTGTCAATAATTTCGCAGAAAAATGATGAGACGCGCCAGAGCGTCAGTGGCATACAGATAAGTTGAACGTGAGGTGCCACTGACGCTCTAGAGCGTCCGAAATTTTTTTACACTAAACACGAAAATAAAAGGTTTTTCTTTTTTTCTGGCTTTACTATTAAAATATTAGGAACGTTTTTAATCATTAAAACACTTTTTTTTTAATTCGGCTTCTGAGGATGGATATATAAATTTTGGTGGCAGCGAATGTGTTAAGCAAATATATAGATATTAGAAAACATTGGATTCGTTGAAACTGATTTATTGTGTTTAATAGTGCTTATCTATATCTATACTTATAATAAAGCTCAATGTGTGTGTGTGTGTGTGTGTGTGCGTGCGTGTGTTGGCGCTCTACAGACCAGACCGTTGGAACTACAGCTACCAAATTTGGTACATGTATACCTTGGAGGTCGGGAATGTGCACCTCGCAACCCTTTTTTTGAATTTTTAATTAGAATTTGAATTAATTACAATTAAAGAGAAATTTCGATGTTTCTCCGCTATAACTTCCGAAATTATTATTGAAAACATGATTTTAACATCAATTTAAAGATTTAAAAAAATTAGCTTTCTAATAGTATCAGTGTTTTAATGTATAACTCAAGATTCTATTTTTAACGACTTTTAAAAGAAATATTTTAACCATGTTTTTTTAGTACGTGACTGGATAAAATAAAATAAAACAATTCCGGAAGTTCAAATGAAAAAACAACAACTTTCATCGTAAATCAAATCTAAAGAAATACAACTTTCAGCACGTGACTGGATAAAATAACATAAATATAAAATGTGATATCTTCTATAAAAATAAATACAAGGCAAAGGATTCAAGAAATCGTTTGCAATATTTATATCATTAATTCCATAAATTATCTTTATTTATAGCAAACCTGATTGAATTTAGACAGGATATGCATTGAAATCCCGAGTTAATGGCATATTTCTATAATCGCTTGCAATATCTGTATCATTAATTCAATAATTTTTTCCCTTTTTCGCTTTCTTTAAAAAACATATTTAACATTTTGGCAATATCACCGAAAAAAACATTTTTAATATTTCATAAGCGTAAGCGATAAATTATTAGAGCATTGAACTCAAAAAGTTTTTCCGAATAAAGTTATCAACTCTTTAACAACTAATAACTGAATCTTTTAACTTAAACTATTTCTTAAATTTTGGCTAAAAAATATATGATTTAATTGGAAATTTTAGAACGCATTACTCATGGCGAACCAGCTGGTCGCCAAAGGCGGCTAGTAATATATAAATTTTTAATTTCTGTAATTTTCCAATTTTAAATAACATCTTACCGCCATACTGGCGGCATCGATTTTTACGACTTGCGAATGTAGTAGCATCGACCGCAAAAAAGTTAAAGCTTAATATGAGAATGTTTACTATACTGTATGAGCAGTATCATTTTTTTACACTTTAATTGTATTTAAATTTGAGTTATTCATAAAATATCAACGATTTAGAACTGAAAAATTAAAGAAAAAAATTAGAAACAACATGTGAAACGTCTTTGCCTTATAGCTATTTTTATCTCATTCGTAGAGGAATATTTATCCAATAAACAGTGAAAACGAAAGTTAAGGATAAAAGCGATGGAACTACTTTGATATACCCCCCTAAATCGAAAATTTGGCGACTTTTTTATAGCCAAGCAAAAAACCTGTTTCTGGCGCCTTTTTTTCTCGCCAAGAGGGATTCTTGCTAAATAAAAACTGAAAAAACCTAAATCGGCAACACCCAAATAAGAAACAGCAACTCTAAAAAAACCGTAGGGAGTGCCAGATTTGGCGCGTAATTTTTTGGGGGGTATATCAAAGTTGTACGAAAGCGATATTAACAAGTAATTCGTAATATAATTACCTTAAAGAAATTAGTGATGCCGGATAACTTGCATCTTGATGAAACGCTTAAAGGTTGGAATCATCTTTCCTAGATAAATGTTGGTTAACTTGGCTATTCTGAGTCGATAACACAACTTCCGGCGCATGGGTCTCCAAAGTTTCACATTTAGAATGAAAAAAAAAAGTTATTTTATTAACAATGCTTATTGGCGAAAATCATTGCAAATAGAACCATTGCAAATCATTGTTATTTAGAACCATTGCAAATCATTGTTACATAGAATCATTGCAAATCATTATTATATATGTAGAGATTTAATTAGCGGCCATTACTATTCCATATTTAATTTCATTTTGCTATAATAGATGGCACCAGGGATACCACTGAATACCGCTGATCCAAAGTCTAAGACGCATGACGTCAAGTTTGAAAAAAAGCGAACAGTGAACATTCGCTCGGCAGACAGAGAGAGAGGGTCATTTTGCTCCGAATAATGGTTATTTACTACGCAACGTAGTTTTGCCATGAAACACTTGATTAGGCTGCATCTTTGGTGGCATCTAAAGGCGATACTCTATTGTAAATAGCCTGTCCTGTCATAATTCTTAATGTCTTTTCTGTATTCTTTTCTGTAAATAAATTCACTGTTTTCATTTAAAAGCTTCTCTTTAATCAGTGACCTTAGACACTGAACTAAACGTGGTTGAATGGGCATTCTGTCCCATTCAATTCCTACACATATAATCATTGCAAATCATTGTTATATATGAGCCGTATATTTAGAAAGAGGGACAAGTCCGTTTTTGAAAAAAATGGAGTTAATAGTTCTTATAGATAAAACTTGTCATGATCTTTTCATGCGTAAACAATTTAAAGTTTAAAAAAATTCAAATTGTATTACTTTGGCAATAGAAGTTTTAGTTGTAAGCAGAAATGAAAATATGCATTTTGAAAGGGGTGCAAGTCCATCTTAGATGTTGAAATTACATTTGATCTAACATATTACGACAAAATTCAGCTCTGTATGATGATGTGGATGATGATGGACCAGCTGCTATATGATAATGCAAGTGTGACCGTTTGACATCATGTCCGATATTTAGAGTATTTCTGTCTATCTTTGGTATTAAAAATAGGCTGTTATGCAGTATTTCTTAAATAAAAAGTAAATCTTAATTTTGTGTTTCGATAATAATATGTTTACCTCCAACGATTGATGGTTGAAAACTAAATGATACAATTGATGGTTGAAAACTAATATACGGTCTTAACATCAAATTTGCAGATTTCCAATTTCTATCAACTTTTGAGTAAAATCAGTTCAGTAGAAGTCTGTTTGTCCTATTGTTCGAATACAAGTTAGCGAATACACGATAGCTACAAAATGAAGATAACTAGATATACAAGATTCGATGCACAGATTTAACATCCATGCTTATTGTTGACAGCTGACAAAGTTCAAGCCAAAACCAACCATGTGTAGAATGTTTGTCGATTTGTACTTTCAGAAATAAACGAGATAATTCAAAAATGCAATGACTTAAAATAGGTCAAATTTGGTATGGGAATTTGTGACTTAAAAGCGCAATTTTGTGTCGAATTTTTTTGTTTTAATTGGTTGAGAAAAGAGTTTTACATAATATTAGCTGCATGCAGGCGATTAATCACCGTATAACTAACTTGTCATGAATAACATGATAAATTTGGCAAGAATATAGCATTATTACCGGTTTAATATTTTGTAACTAATGTACATCAATATCATGCAGGATTTCGTCGCAATACCAAACACGAAAAATTAAATTTTTACTTTATTTAATAATTTTTTTTTAACTTTTAACATATTAAAGGAGGGAGTCGCAGTACTATGATTTATCGCCGCGTTACCTAGCATACTTTCGTCAAGATTCTCCGCCTTTAATGAGTTAACTAGTAAAGTTTTAGTGAAAGGAGAACAGCAATGAAGTTGGAAAAGTCTCGATGTCACTTACCTCATTCAGTTTACAAATACTTTCACCACTGCAATACTAAATTTATCTAAAGCAATTATGCAATAAGGGACTACTTACAAAGTGCAATTTTATAACTCTTCTCAAATCATTGCCAAAAATATAATGCCATTACTACTCTTGCCAAACATAGCATTGTTATTAGTATACTTGCATATAGTAAATGCTTATAATGAAATTGTATTCGAAATATATATATGCAAGGGTGAATTTTTAACGCAGTTACCGAACTGTACATGTACAATGCTAAGAGAGTCCATCCCTCAGATCAACATCTCGGTTCGACTTATCGCACTGCCCCATCACTGTCGTTCTCGCGTTTCGAAGGATTCACTCTTCACGACATTCCTCGTGACAGGGAACAAATCCCATAGTGTTCGGCATGCCACGGTTTCCGTTCTAGCTTCTCCATTTGGCAAATGGAGTGCAATGAATATATATTGCACACAAATGGATTATATTCGAACGATATACTCTAAGGTCAGTGGCATAGAAAGGGTAAGGGTTGACAGCTGTATCTGTCTCATGTGGTTGCACAGACTGTTGTAGCGAGAATTCTTTCCAATCGCCAGAACAGTAATGTCTTGCCAAATAGGATAATCGAGCTCTACCTATGGCGACTTGGCGAACATTGACTGGCAACCCCTCACAATGGAAAACGAACTTTTCTAAATTTCTTCAGTCTGTGTGCGATTCCCTCGAGTGCATGCGGTAACGATTTTGCGGTAATTGTTTTGTAATATTGGTTAGATAAAATTTCAAATATTACTTGACTAATTATTAAACTGTAGTGAAAATTTGTGATCGTGATTTTCAAAAATGCACAATCTTATACTTTTCCGGCCGTTTTAAAAATAGGATGAAGTTAAATTATTTTAAGAAACATTTTCTACTTTTGAGTCACGAGTGAGGTAAATTACAATCAACTTTGATTTCCAACAGATAATGTAGAAATATTCATACCAATACGGCATCGATGAAGAAAACAGTTTAATATGATCTTTGGTTTCACGATTGCAAATTAATTGATTGCATTAATTTGAATTGAACATTGTTCAGCTACAATTTTGGGGTTACACAAAGGACGAAATGTTTGTAACTCGAGATAAAGATATGGGATACACTCGAAGCTAGTTAAGATCAAAGATCACAAATGTTGGGCTTTTATGACATTTGAAAAAAATTGGCAATGATTAAATATCATTCTCGATATTCTTTGGTCAATCAAAGGTGCTCGGCACCGAAATGTATTGATGTGAGTGATAAATTTAATAATCAATCAGAAAACTGCTTGAATCGAGGGAACAAAATAGGATGCTGAATCTTTCCAGCAATCAAGAACAGATTTTGCTAAACGAAGCACAAATCGAAATTCGAACAACGGTTATCACAATTATAGAAATAATTTTAAAAAAAATAAAGGCGGCATTGGTATTTTATCCAAATTATTAAGTAATAACCTTTCTATAATCAAATCTTGTTTTCAGAAGGACGATTTGGGAGTGTTAAAAGGAAAAAAAAAAGATCTCAAAGACTTTGCAACGATGTCAATAACAGACTGCCGCATTGTTTTGAATTAGACTTTACAATAGTTATTATATGCAACATTTTTACATAATGTGAGGCATAAGCTTAGAATCTGAAATGAATTTCAATTTAGTGAAAATTCTTTTATTTTTTTTTATAGTGAAAGAATTTTGTAGATAATGGAATGAGTGAAAAATTTACATCCTTTAATAACTTATTTTGTAACCATGCAGAATAACTTAGATTGATCTACATCAATTCTCGGCATACTTTATCTTAGTAATAATTGACTAATAATAATTCACTGGCTAGGAGTTTGCTTACTAAGTTAAATGCCAATTTCTGACATTTACTGTCATTTCATCAATCCTTTGTAATAACAAAAGATAAAGTAACTCTATAAATACCGAGGTATTTATGACTAATTTTTACACTTTAAATTTCTTAATGCAGCCAATTAACTGAATTGAAAATTCCGTCATCAGTGCATGGTATCAGACACGTTATTATAAACGAAGGCATTAACACTCCACTAAAAATCCTGTGATGGCCTATTTGAGGTGAATTTCACAGTTTTGAATGATGGGCAGATGAAAAAGGGTCATCTGAGCCAAAATCGTATCTTGAATCTTGCACAAAACTTCAGTGGTTCAGACATCTTGTAAAAAAGACACATATCTGACTTCTATGATTATTCAACTTCGAACCTAGAATTCCTGCCCCGAAGCATATTCTATTGTCAAGCCACTGTGGCCCCTACTTGAATGGTTGGGACAAAATAAATAGGCGCAAAAGCAATTTTATCATCATATTCAGCATCGTCGTTAATAGGGTGCACGCGGTGCAGGGAATTTTGCAGTTTTTGTGGCTTGTATCATGTTTCCGCAACCCAAGAGAAAGAGAAACAAAAGATTTTTTTTCTGAGCTTCTGACCTCTAAAGAAATAAAGATCATATGCAAAAACATTTTTCAGAGCGTAAATGACACATTATGCACCTTTTCATTACAGAGCTCATTTGGAATTGCCACTAACTGAACAATTATATGTTTATGTTTATGATTTTTTAGGCCATTAACATCACAAATCTGAATATGCTTCGAACCTAATCTCAGACGTATCTAGCTAACATGTATCGTCGGGCATTGGCTGCACGACGGCTCTTTTTACATCCTTTATTAATAATTTTACAAATTTTATATAAGGATTTGGCAAAAGGAAAATAAACCAAAATTTTCGCCGATCTATTTCATCAATAACCTTCGAATCCTAGTGTATTTTTTGTAATATACACGTGGAATGTTTTATCGCCGTTGATATTTCTTGAGAGTAATTTCTGGTAATAATTAATGTACCTTATGCTCTGTGTAGATAAGGTATTTGTGGATAAATAGATTAAAGCAAATATGATGAGGTGGAAATATAAGATAATGTAATTTTCGAGGTACCTTTTATCCTCCCTACGCCACTGACAACACTTGAATGCATTTATAATAGACATAACATGGCTCAGTTTAGTGCTTGATAAAATTTTCTACGTTGAATCAGCAGACATTGTTAAGAATTCAGTGAACCACGTGATCTTCCTGAGCGGAGCTAGCCACCAATCATGTAAACATCACGTGGTCTCACTGTTGATGCTTGTTTATATATATTATATATATTTCAGGAGAAGCGAACTTGACCTTCGGATTGTGGGAAGTGTGATCTCGGCTCTCTTCCGAAATAAACTTTAATGCAGTTTTCTAGACCCACTACACTATGGAGTAACCGTGTGCCTTTAATTGTTATGTTATCTAATAAACACCAGAAAAGACAACCTGTGTCTTCAAGTTATTTAACCAACGAACAATCTTCACTGTCACGTAAATTATTGTTGTATCTAGAAAAGCAGCAATAAATTTTAATCTAGAAATTTACATATGATATTCCACAGCATAGCGGCGTGAAAAGTTCGGCTCCAACCAATGCCGTTTCAATGTGATGTTAAAACATTTTCATCTATTTGAAGTTATTGTTGCGTATTTACTAACGCTTTATGTTGCGTTGAAAGCTTTCTGTTACACCTGTTATAGTAATGCAAAACTTCGATGCACAGAACGCAACCAGGTGAAATTTGCTATGTACTATAATTATGTTTTCAGCAGCGAAATTCTACTTAATAATTTCTATATTTTTTCCAAAATTTCATTTAACGCATTTTTAACTCATCTATAACAAAGAAACCGAAAATAAGTCATTCAACATTTTGAATGAGGTGATACATACACACTTAATTTGATTGTCCTAAACTTTATTTCTTGTAGGTCGTTTTGGAGAGCAAAGTTTGTGAAAATAAAATATAAATTGTGCTTAAATATGATATTGGAACGCATATAATATTTTTAGTAAGGGGTCTTCTTTTAATGTAGACAAAGGCAAAACTATTCTTTTCATTTATAAATCTTGAGCTAGACTAATAAAAAAGTAGGTAGCTTATTTAATGGTAGTCATGTGCATGATAATTGCTCTGTTCAGTGTAATTAAACATTTATAATTAAGGTATCAACAAATGAAAATTGTGTTATTGTTACAGAACTAAGCATCAGGTTTCTTGTTCTAATAGATTGATAGCCCTCAAAAAAATTAGGTAACATTTCTAAATCGATGACAAAAAAATTCGCTTTTGATTTACAGCTAGTACCGATTATGTTCCTCGGGAAATGGGCTGACACAAATCATGCATCACTAAATTGTAAGGAATTCTTGCTTTTTCAATTTTCTGTTCAATTCAGAAATAATGTCCGTAAACTGACTATTAGACTGCCTTAGTATTATTTTATAGTACATCTCAACTGAAACGAAAGACGAGATTTTACGGTCGCAAGTACACCCTTATTTTCACATAGATCAAAAAAAAAAAAAAAAAAAAAAAAAAAAAAAAAAAAAAAAAAAAACGAGAAGTTTCTCGTTTCTCAGTAAAATTGAAGCTTTGAAAAGAGTTTTTTAAAATCTCTGAATTGTTTATAACATTAGAAAGATGAAATTATTTTGAAACAGATTTATATATGATATATTAAAATTTGAACTAGCACTAAAATTATTGAGTTGCATATTATTGAGCCTTCATTATATGTAACTGATTATCTAAATCCCAGTTACTTAAAAAAATGATGCAAAAATGTTATTCATGTAAAAAATTCTTCGATTATCACAAAGCATTTTATACTGTATTTTACAACAAAAGTTTAAATCATCTCCTAATTTACGAACCAAATATAGTGATAAGATTATAAAAGCAAAAATATGTTAAAATATAGGAATAAGAAATAAAGCGTGCGCATTTCTTAAATAAAGGTAATTATTCCTCGATTAAATTTCCAAAGAAGTAATTTTAAAATATCAGGAGAAAATCATTTCTCTATCGATACCAAACAGAAATTGAAAATTAAGTAATTTTTTTCATTTAATGCAATTTACTCTCTTCGTTTTGAATTAAAACAATTTAAGCACTCAGCAATTAGATTTTTTTTAAGTTTAAAAAATGTAATTAAATCCATTTGAGAATTATATTTTGCCAACATTAATAACAAAATAAGCGCTTAATTCATTCGCATTGGATATGTTTGAGTAAAAAATTTAATATTAAACCTCATATTAATTAATAATCGTCTAGAACTGTTTGGGTATATTGATTTTTTTAAAACATTTTACAATTGGGACGCATTTAATTTTTGAAACATGAAAAACATTAGATTTTTTAAATCCAAAAATCCATTTATTTCATATTATTCTTCATATAAAGTTCTATATAATACAGAAATAGTTTAAAGCAATTAGTATTACAAAAAATGAAACAAATTCAAATAAATGCCCGACTTCCTGATATGTCAAATGTGCTTTAAAGGATTAAAAGCATGGTAATTTGTTTAATGGATTGGAACAAATATAATGCACTTGCAGCTAGTTATTTTACCCTCTAAGCATGTTGTATAAAATTAAAAACATGGCGCAATCTCACAGCATCGTTCTTTTCTTTAATTTATTCCTCCTATTCTAAAACTTTCTAAAAAATAAAAGGCCAAATTTTCAGATTTCAAAACATATTATTTATGAGGAAGTCAAATTCACAGTTTTCCCTTGCTTAATTGAATATAGCAGATAACGGACAAAAGAAATCGATTGTCCGTAAAATTCGTAATGGACGTTCTTGCCCTCGAGCATTATAATTTGACGAATTATCCAAATGTTAACTAAGAAGCGGAGTTCACTTTTTAATACGGTTAAGAAACGTAGTTTGTCTTTTAGAACGGATGTTAAAATGATAAATACATCGTCTCAGGCTTACCGAAGGCTAAGATAATTTTTAATAATCAAAAAATACATTTGGCTCTTAGAAAATCACAAACATGCCTTTAGTTAACATAAATGATGATCGTAGGTAAAAGGAGAATCTTCAATCGTAGCGAAATATTGACAGATAAAATAATAAAATAAAGTCAATTTCTATGAAAATGTTATTTATTTTTTATAACCATCTAGGAAATGAAATACTGTTTGATTTACAGAATTATCTATTGGAGATTGTTTTAATTAAAAAACACGTATTACGGACTATAATACACATTAAGAAGAAGATTTCTTTTTTAAATTTTTAATGCAAAAATGCGACGGAACAATAATACACTCCAATAAACAAAAATTGATCAGAAATTTCCCAATAACGAAAAATTTGAGAGTTTCAATAGATAATTATCCATAAGCAATATTCAAAGCAAAAAATATTCCTTTAAATTCCTATAAAGCAAATATTTCTATCGGAATTCGACAATATGAAAAATTGACATTAAATAAATGAAATAAGTAACCGAAAATGACATCAGATCTCTAGGATGAAATAGCACATCTAACATGCTACCAAACATAGCAAGTCTGCAGGCAAATTTTTTGTTAACAAGAATTTTTTTTAACTGTAACAAGGTGGGATAAAAATAGTGACAAGGTCTAAATAAATGGAAACAAGGCAAAAAAAAAAAATTAACAACTAAGAAAGAGATTGGAAACAGTCATAATGGATGACATCCTGTGTTTATGTTGAATATGGCTCCTATTTCTTTGACCTAGAAAGAATTATCCCTACAAATAGAAAGTTAACCTCTCATCAACAATGTTTTTCAAAACAAACTTTGAAAAACAGAATTCTTTCCATATACGATGTTGACATTTTTAAAGCGCCTAGAAATGATGACTAGGCCTCGGATTCCTTCGTTGTATCGCTTGCAAAATCAACTTATAAAACAGAAAATATTAAATAAAGTACAAATTTACATGCCAATAAATGGGCATTTTTTAAATTCATATTCTATATAAGAAGCCGAGAAATATTTTCCGAAATATTTTACAAACATGTCTAAAAGAAATATTTTAATTTTGAGCATTCCATAACAACTTTCAAGTCTTAAATTTAAATGCCTTCAAAATAGTTTCTTCCTGCATTTTGTAGTGACATTTATTTGTATGATCTTAGTTAACTAAAAAATGGAGCAGAAAAAAAAATTCTTATTAATGATGTGACTATATAAACAAATACAGAACTTCAATTACCTAAACACATTAAATCAAAAATTAAATTTCTAATATCTTCCACTCTAATGACAAAAGATGAACGTCTTTCGAATTTTCTAGTTACATCTATTCAATATCATTATTTAGTACTATTTTCACAAATAAAAAAAGCATTTTTGTCGTAAAAGCCCAAGCTGAAATTGTTGAATTAATGCTTTCATAGTTCATATAACTAAACATAATACTTGACTAAATATTTGAAAGTAAATAATTCTGACTAATAAACTTTTCGGTTATCCTGTCATTCAAGCTAAGCAATCCATCTAAATAATCTAATTCCCATATCTTGATTAACTTTTTTTAGAAAAACGTAAAAAAATTAAAAATTTATTGTAATTTTTTTAAATATCAACTAATGAAATATTTTTCTCAAGTCGAATTTGTTTTTAATTCTTGCAATTTATATCGTATTTCTGTATAACATTCTTCAGTTAATTAAAAATTAAACTATGAAATTAATAACATTCGAAGTAGGATTTGAAAATTATTTACGCCAGCTTTAAGTGTTTTAGCTAGAATGCAATATTTTAATTACATATTTTTTAACTTTAAAATAAATTTTTTCAGTTATTTCCCCTGCATTCCTTATTCTGCACTTATACAAAAATGAAAAAGAATAAAATTTTTCTAAGTATAAAGTAACAGGTTATTTGTATTAATAAATAATGTTTAATACATACAAATATTTAATGAAATGCATTTATAGGAAAATTATTTCCGTATTTATTTACAAGAATAATTCGTTTAACTAAAACTATTTTACATTGATCATTTTATTAAGAGTTCCCACCATTTTCAAACTTTTGTTAGGAAAAAAAAAACGTCTAGTGAAAAAAGATTTGAAACTGATTTTAACATGCTTGATTGTATGAAAAGTAGATTATTTCAAAATACAGTCCTTCGAAATAGTTTTTGCATTTGAAATGGTACGAACAATTTTGTTCTGGCTTTTTTCCACTTTAAAATTGTTTTAAATATAATGCGTAGAAAGAATTTATTACTAAATGTTTGGATTGAAACAGTTTAATACAGGCATTGCGAAGTTAAACTCTGAAGTTTTCGCTTTGGTTCAATTTCGGTTCGTGATTTTGCTAAATACAAATGTTTGAAAGACCAAAGTTTCGCCGCAAATTTATTTTACAGACAAATGAAATATAAATTATTATAAAAGTTTTATTGCGGAATTCGATTCTTTAACATTTTTATTTTGTCTTTAAATTTATGTAAAACTATCTTTTCCAAAATCCATGATTGAAAATATGAAAAAATAACTATTTGATTAAATTCATTTAAGTCAACGATAGAAAACATTTGTTTGAATAACTGTCTTAAATTTACCTACTGTGAATGTTGTATGTTAAGCCTTAAAAGCTGCCGAAAAGATAATACGAAATGATTTGGATTAATTGTAAAATTCTGTAAAGGCAAAGAATACTAAATGAAGTCTCGTTTAAAATGGATAATTTTTTCAATATTTTCATTACAAAATTATATAAGATGATATTCAGAGACGAGAAACATTTAAATAATAATTATTTCGCTGAAACATTCCCTCAAAATACCTAATTATTGCACTTTTAAATACTACTTCTACAGAGCTTTCAATAAGTTTATCACAATTATCTGTTTTAGGTTATTTCTGTATCAAACTGAAGTAATTCACTTTATAAATAGAATATCAAATGTTTTAAGCGACACGTTTCAAGAGCAGCAGTTTCCAGTAATGAAAAATACCTTTTATATCAAACTAAAAAGAGTTTGGGTTCACCACAAAACTTTCACGCATTCTCTCTCATAAGCTTGTCATGCCAGAGAACCCATAACATGGCAATGGCGTATAACAGTTATCCCAATAGATATTTGATTAGAGATATTTGGCGATTAATCCTTGGGGTGCGTTTAATAGTATCGAAAAATTTAATTTATGCTTTAAAAGCGTACTTGCCAATTGATTAAAACAAAAATATGACAAAACTGCACTTGTAATCTCGAAAATATCATACCAAATTTGATAAACACAAGTCATGGCTTTTTTGAATAATAGTATTTTACATGTTTTTGAAAGTATAGACCAACAGACAGTCAAACCGTAGTTGAGTAGGGCGCACAATTCGGCATGTGTCTTCTGCACTAGTATACAAGTTAAATCAATGTTCTAAATGCTAGTTATACACATTAATCGATATTAGTTAACTGGTTACATAAGCGTAGTTACTAGTAGCGTATTAACTAGTTGTACACGTTAAATCCATGCTCTCTCACTAGTAACACATTAATCGATGCTCCATCTTGCTATTTTCGTTTTATAATTATAATCCTAACATACATTCAAACGGCAGAAAAGATCGACTACCTCATAGATTTTACTCCAAAACAGATAGAAATCTGTACATTTGGGTGTAAAGACAGTATACAGAATTTTTAACAATATTTGCAAGCGAATAACACAAATCAATTTAATTGGCTTCCTTTTTTATATGACAAAGCAATCCTACTTGCATCACCATTGCGATGCACAAGAAATACTGGATTAAAATATCGAATGAATATACACGTTTTAAAATTATCTGGGTTACTCAGGAAAATCCCAAAACAAAATCTTTCTATAGACCATGACAACATAAGAAGTATCTATGTACAAAAATATAAATAGTAATGCTCTGATAGTTTAAATTTTTAACTATTCATAAACTGTAAAAATCATTTTCCGACCAACTGAATTGAAAAAATTCAAACACTATAAGTTTGTATTTTTATTAAAACATAATTACGATAGTAAAAATTATTTTAAAAAGACTTAATGCAAACTTTTCTCATTACTTTTAAATTCTAAAGACCCGTTAACTGTTATTGATGAGTATACTCGTCTTGAAAAAACATTTTGCGTTATGACGAGTTTGGTCAATGAATTATTACATCCATATAAAAATTCTTTATTATATATATAATTATTTATTATATTTATATGATACGTTTATAACAATTGAGTTACGTATTAGATAAGTATGAAGCAATTTCAAATGCTAGAAAGGGATTCAAATTAAATGCTGCTGTGTTATTCAAATTTATTAGGCACACAAATATATTTTAATATAAAACTTTCACAAAATTGTTATTACAAATTTTTGAATTTAATCAAAAGAAAGGTTTTTTTACTACCGCTGCTTGGTAGTTTCAAAATAACTACCACACAGATCACACTTTTGCAGTGAACAAAATTTCTAATCATTGAAGTACATAAAAACTCAGTTATATTAAAAAGCATTTCACGCTTACAAATATCTAAAAGATTTCATTAAAAAATAGATTTATTCAAACCTTATTTATTCAAATGTAACAATCTTCAATATTGTTATATTTATGAAATTTTTTTCCACAATTATAATCGATAAATTTCCATAATAAAAATATGGTACTTCCATCTAGTTAATTTAAATTAGATGTTTAGATATACAATCCAGTCTTATCTCTATTCGTCAGATAAGAATGAAGTGTAGGTTGGGTTAGTTATATTAAAGTCACGTTTTTAAAGCAATACTAGGACTATTTTGGGACGGACCTCGTAATTTTTTAACTGCGGTCAAATGAGGAAGACAACATCTGAGCTGACAGCCCTCTCCAAACTTCCACAACACAAGTGGGAGGACGATAGGACCAGACCCGCTTGCAAGACAATTCTTCGGTACAATCGGGTCTCGAACCTGAAATCCTCCAATTCGTAAGCTAAGAGCTTTCCAAAAGGCCACCGCAAGCCTATAGACTGAAGTGAAAGGTTCATTGTTTACAGCACACTTTATAGCAAGAGTAATGAATTTGTGTTATGTATATTTGATAAACACTGATAATTTACAATACGCACAGTTTGCTCAAAAAGTATAGAAAATAAATTAATCTATCCAATATTAAAGAAGAAAAATAAAAATTAACACCTAAAATTTCCTAGAATTCTTTACTTGATATTTCTATAATATCAATGCATATAAAAGTTATATTATCTTGTTTAATATAATTTAATAAATCAATATATTTCAACTTTTCTTTCTTGAATTTATTTACATTAAGTTTTATTTATTTCAAGAAAGTGCACACACAGTACAACATATAAGAAATGGTCACATTTAAAAGAACATTCAAATAATGTGATATTAGCACATCTATCAACAAAAATATATCGACAATTCCAGCATTAATATGAAACAGTGTATAGTAATCTTGATTTACATATATCAGATCATATTAAGATTAATGGCTGATTCTAAGAAATGCAGTAATTGCAAATGAAATAGATTTAAAAATCATTGCATACATTTTCTCAAAATTTTCGAGCCAGCCAATGAATAAGTGCCATGAACATAAAAATTTAAATCGTAGAATATCAATGCATACTCCAGACAGAATTTGTACAACAGAAATTGATAAAATGACAATACCAAAATATGCATTGGTTACATGCATAAGAATTTAAAAGGGGGAAATTTCATGGGTTTTTTTTTTTTTTTTCCTTTTTTGCAATTTTTTTTTTTTTAATTTTTGCAATTTTTTTATTGTTTTTTTGCAATTTTTTAT
>JAPMOQ010060934.1:33628-47151 GCA_026543055.1 Argiope trifasciata
GTTCATCTTGCAAAGAGTTTATTTTTTAGTCAAGTTCATCTTGCAAAGAGTTTTTTTTTCAGTCAGGTTCATCTTGCAAAGAGTTTTTTTTTTTTATCCAGTTTCATTCCACTGTTATCTTTACCCTTTCTGATAGTCTTTAGTTTCTGCCGGCAAGGGTTTTTTTTCCCATCATAGCCATGCGATGGAAAAAATTGTCATAAAAGGGTTCGTTTTCTTTCATTCACTAGTAACAATTCTTAATATAATTTATACAATAACTGTCATTCAATCGAAAAGGCACGTTTCCCACTTGATCAGGGCATAATCTATATTCAGTTATGTAGCTGTTATGTTTCGGGGATTATAAGCCATTCAACAATCATTGATCTGTATCTGCTTTTGGAAGAAAGCAAGTCCTGGAAATCACCAGCAGTCCCACGTAATGTTCCTGTAGATCTCTCTCAAGTGCTGTGTGAGACTCTAAAGTTGAACGGCCCCGAGGAGTGTCCTACTATTTTTGTCCCTCATAATGTATTTTGGCAGTTGAGAAGCCGAAGTAGGAGTAGCATAAGGTAGTATAATAAAAAGCATTTGTGGAACTGAAATGATATTCCGCATTGTAAATGTTTTTGTATACTTTTCACCTCATTGCATATTTATTCAAGTTCACTCATTCAAAAACAGGGAGTTTAGGGACTATAAAAAAGTAAGTATTTGAAAGACACACTGGCGCAGTCGATTCGAATGAAAAGTCTTTGAGGGAGCCACCGGTGCAGTCTATTCCAAAGAAGTCTTTGAGAGGCCTACTGGTGCTGTCTATTCCTATGAAAAGTCTTTGAGGAGCCCACTAGTGCAGTTGATTGAAATGCAAATTGTTGCAAAGGCATACAAATGTAATCAAAGCAATTAATAGCAGTATTACGATTTCTCTTCGAATGAGTACTACTTTCAAGAATTCACAGGTTTATATGTATAATTTCAACACAATTCAGAACACAAAATTTGCATTTAATATACATTTGAAATCATAAGAATAAAATTTGATGTTGCAATTTTGAAAAAGAAAAAGTACTAACTTTATTTCAAGTACAAGAAACTTCAAAAGTTGCATTGTTATAAATGCTGTTTTTTTTATTATTATTTATCCCTAAATGTCTTTTTCAAAATAAATAAAATCTTCAAAAAGTAATTTCCTAACTGACAGCTATGGTAAATTAACACTATTTGCATCTTATTGGCATAACTATTTGAATGAATTTTTTAATACATTAAAAGAAAATGTGAAGATTTTAAATCCATCTATACAAATAGATAGAAATAAATTGAAGGGAAATGAAATTTAAATTAATTGTTACATCTGTCCACATTAAACACATTTTTAAGTAACAAAATCTAGTAAATTTTGTAGTAATTAGTAATCTAGTAAATTACACCTTAACACGTTTACAATTATAACAGCTTTATTTTTAATGGTAGAAAACTTAAAGTTAACAATGATGTCAAACTTTTCTACGAAGTAATTATACATGTTGAAACTAAATAATATATTGAAATATAAAACTAGACACGATGTTTAATTTGTAAACGATACTTGAGATATTTCACAAAAGTACTTAATGCATTGGTGCAAAAAAAACTAAAATATGAAACTAATTTTCTTCCAGAATTATATCTTTGGAGTTTCAGTCTTTCGAGAAAAAATAATCATAAAATATATATAATTATATAATCTGTTTCAAAATTAGCACATAAAACATACTGCAAATTTAAACATAAAAAATATGGAAAAAGTTACAAAACAAAACCTTACAAATACAATTTACATCATTTATTATAAAAATTCATTTTTTTTTCAATCTTTGAGTACCGTAAGTGTGCACTTCTATAATTAAAGAAATAAACAATAGTTGTATGATGGAATATAAAATAAATGCTAAATCATTTAAAATGAAAAACATTAAATGATGCAAGAAAAAAATTTTAAATCACATATTTTAGTTTTTAGATAGGAAGTTTCATTAAGACTTCCAATTTTAAATATTAATAATTTTTTAACATTATAAAATTTTCAAATCAAAAAATTAGCACTTAATGAGAAAACTGCACCATCGTTTGACAGATGTCTTCATAAAAGCAATATTATTTATAATTACAGTAAATTGAGTTAAATAATACTGTTTTTAAGTTAATTATAACTATCGGTAAATAACTTGTTTAGTGTGCTGTATTTTTTAAAAAAATTTAAGTTATAAGATATGCTTGCTTGATTTTTTTAAATGATGCAATACATCAAACAAATAAGCTCTTGTTTTCTTTGGCAATTCAGATTTCATATTTGATCTATTTTTTTCATTTCGTTCTTTACAAATCGAAATTCAAATTTTAAAGAAAAAAAAATTCAGAATAACAATATTTTTTTATAAAACCAAACACTAACATTATTAAATGAAAATCTAATCTCAAAGCTCAATAATCAAATATATTTTAATAAATATGCAAATTTCAACAATTAATATTTACAAAAAAAAATTTGGGATGCCTTCAAATTTTGCGTTTACATTTACTTATATTATTGGAAGACTTCTGGATATAATTAAGTAAACCATATTTAACGCTCCACATATTTGCGTTGTATTCATCTTGGCTTTTGTTAGAGCCATATTTTAAAAAAGTTGGTCAACAACTACATAAACGGAGGATTTCATGTCAACTATAAGCCAAAAATGACATTTAAAAAAAGCTATTAAATACTCAAGTTCACTGCAAAAGCGATAGGAAAATAAAATTATAATGATCACATTTTAAAGTACAGTCATAAATAGAAGTATAAAACATTACTTTTGATTCTGAATTACTTGTTTGCAAAACAGAAAAAGTAAAATTTTACACAATTTCAGTGAGATTCGAATTTTTTGTTGTTGTTTTTCGTTTAGATAAATGATAATGTATCGAGATTAATTTGCAATAACTTAACGTAAAACGTTCTTATAATTCACATCAACCTTATAACTTTCCTCCAGAAAATTGATATATTAATCATATAATGGATGTACGGTGATTACATATAACATCAATTTAACAATAATTATTTATGCATATCAGGTGCCATATCGTTTTGATCCATTGCTAAAAAGGAAAATAAAATTGTTGAGTCCTATCCAGTTTTTCGGACTTATAAAATTTAAAAAAAAAATGATGAAAAGACTTTTTTAATCGAGATACAACTTCGCGTCAAAATTTTAAGAAAGAATTTTTTGAGTAAACCAGAAAGAAAATTTAAGCGTATAAAAATCGCTAAAAAACTACTATGAAAGTATCTCTAATTTTATAAGTCCTATCAACCGAGTTCTTTTTAAAGTATAATGCGAAAAGAATTGCCGAATTATATTTGCAGAATTTTTATGAATTTACATATATATATATATATACACGAGAAGAATCATTATTTTACTGAAGAAAATATAACAGCAAAACTTATTATAAAACTTTCTTTCAGTTTAAAAAAATTGGCTAATGCATTCTAATATCTACAGTATTTTTCCCATGAGTAACCCAGTATTTTTTAATAAAACTTCGTAATTACATCAATTTGAATGTAAGCCAAATTAGGAAAAAATGATTTTGAAATTGAAAAAAAAAAATTGTTAGGTTACCTATTGAATTTTTTAATGTAGTGCTTAATGTAAAAGCACTAATGAAAAGTAAGAACACCTTATATTTTAAATGTGGAAATAAATGCCTTATATTTGTACCGAAAGAGAGAATTATTTTAAATATTTCGATTCATTGGCAGACATGTAAGATTTTCTTGTTCTAGAACAGTCCAAGATTACGGTAGCCTGGTTGGTAGAGCATTAGTCTCGTAACCAAAAGATAACGAATTCTGTCCTCGTCTCGGCCAAAGACCGCCGTGTTGGCTAATGGCAGTTGGGGCACGTTAAATAGGTCGTGATTGCAAAGTTCTCCAAGTTCCCATAACAAATTATACCTCTGGGGGTATTGAATCAGGGATCTCTGATTTGGGTCTAAATTCTGACTTGCGGATGGATGAATGAGTGTCTGGATGAATTCGACCGCCCCCTAAAAAGGGTTGAGTCGTGTGTGTTCGAGCAATATCGTACTTTAACGGTGCTCGTTAACAACGAAAGGCGCACACTTCTACCTTCATTCGAAAGAGCTCCGCTCAGTCGGGGTTGGTTTTATCAAGTGGCATTAGACCCACCACCACCAGTTCTAGCTGAACCACCATCCTTGACTGATACTAATTTTCCGTGCTCTTAATTTATAGATATTAAGTTGCAGATGTTTGAAAGATAGGTTTCTAATTCAAGGAAATTCTGTGTCAGTAAGGTCAGTAGATGGACGGTCGACATTACAGGAAAGTAATTGCTTGCCTGCCTTTCATTAAAACATGCCTTATAATTCTAAGAGAGCATAAAAAGTTTAAAGTAAATGCGAAATATATTTTATCTTGCATTCATGTCATCAATTTATTGATGGTGCTCTTACTCTCAGCTAGAATTATTCATTTTTAAAGCAGATAAAAATAATAATAAAGGTTGAGTTTAGGTTTTTTTGAGGAAATGAATTATAATCAATCATTTGAAACATCAGTGATTCGAATCATTTTAGAACTTTTTTTTACCCTTTTAAACAAACATTTGAATTCATAAAAATACTACAATTCTTCAACGGATTATGCAGAGTTTTAAAAAATTATCTTGATATAATGAGAAACTGCTGCTCTTATGTTATTTAGTTATATTATTAACGTTAATTTTTGAAACTCAAAATTTATTTTGAAATGGATTTCGAAATACTGAGTTGTGGTCAATTGAAGATAACGGCGTCTTTGCCAAAAATCTTAACTATCGCAAACCTCTATCATTTCGTCGCACTCATTTGTTATATATCAAATGCTCTTTCAGCTTTTAACGAATAAACTTATTCAGATTTTCAACTAATTAAACATTTATTTATTTAAAACAAACACATCAAAATAGATCAAATTAAGGCTTCCTAATTAAAAAAAAAGAATTTGGCTGTTAAATTAGTCTAAAATGGAAGGAAGATGATAAAAGCTTGCCCATTAAGAAAAATAAGATTTTTAAAAATTAAAAATAGGATGCACTCTTAAAAATATTTGCTTTATCTATTTTCAACAGTACGATTAAATCTGGACGAATGCATAACTTCTAAATTTAAAGAATATGTAATAAGCAATTTGTTGTCAGAAGAATCGAAAATTACTCTTCCAAAGTTCAGGAAATCTACTTTATAAGATAAAAAAGTTCGATAAGAAATGAGCCCCATATAAGAAAGTACTTTGCAACTTTTATCACACCTTAATTAAAATATTTTTGAAAGATTTAGCCAAGTTAAAATAAAAGGAATGGTTATTGTTATAGCTTTTAAACAACAAAAATGTATTAACATCTGCAACAAGATTAAATAAGGATTCTTATGAAATTATTACTTTTTTTTCACAATCGTATTTAGCTTGGGCTTTTATATCATAACAGTATCAATTTTTCCAATCGATATAGACTTGAATGCCTCTAAATTAAAGCGCTTGAATTTTCCGCGCTATAGTTTTGGAAAGGAAAAAGATATATTTTGATCAATATACCGGTATGGTAAAGAATATAAATCATATCAAGAATATTTTCATTGGACAAGAAATCGAATTCTAAATGAACAGAAAACTACTTCGAGCTCATATTATTTATTCATTAACATAAAAAAAAACAATAATAAGCGAAAGAAATGGCTTCAATCCAAAGTAACATTCTAAACAATGAAAATGATTGAAAATTGTATGAGTGTAACCTCGTGGTGTCATAGTTTCAAAAACAAAAGTCTGTCGAATTCATGTAGAACCAGACCTAAAAAGAAATAAAACACTGCCACAGTGTCCCATAAATCATCATTTCTGATACCACTAACCAAAATCATTTTCCAGACAGTAAAATCTAAGCATCCTAAATAAATCATAATTCAAACCCTAATTTAAAACGTCTTAACTACTTCAAAAACGTTTTTTTAATTCGAAGTTTTTTACAAATAAGTGTTAATACAAAGCTTTAAAACACGAATATTTTATTATATTGTTCTTATATTGCAAGAATTTAGCGAGGCAGAAAATGTATCCTGTAAACAAACTAATTTATTGTTCCGTGTTTTTTTTTTTTTTTTTAATTCGACAGATTTCAATCTAAATCTAACATAGCATTATTTTAACGAATAAAACTAAAAAATAACTTTATTGTCATGCTACTTTTTTTATTCTTGAAAAAATTAAAACATCAATCGATGAATTCGAATTTTAAAAAGATAAGACACAGCAACAGAATAAGAACACAGCAATTTTAAAAAGATAAATCAAATAAGATAGAAATTATTTCGATATTACATATCAAATCAGTTCGCATAGATCTTCGAAAAATATCTACAAATATTAAACACGAAAAAAATAATGCAAATAAGTGACTCAGGCTATGAAAATACTCATTCAATAAAGCAGTGCAGATACAAGAGTTTTTGAAACAAGATTTTGTCATTCAAATTTACGATTGAAATAGCTCAAAACTTATACCTCATACAAAGAATTAAAAGCCTTACATATGAATGAATCAAAAATAATCCAACTCATGAATTTTGATAGAAACTTTGCTACATTCATATTTTTCAGCAATTTCGCCACGGCTTGTGGAATTTGATTCGATATGCTCCATTATGACTTCGAATAAATAATTTCTATTTATGAATAAGAAATTAAAGGTCCCTCTTATTTTAATCCATTTTTATTTCCCTCCCAGATTTTAATCACATTTTAAAAGACTAAAGACTATTTTTAAAAACTAATTTGATCAATTTAAATGATGCGAATTAAAACATAACACAAAGTTTGAAGGAAAAATTAGCTGGACAGTCAAATATAATTAGTATTTATCTTTAATAGAAGCCACGTTTGATAAAATTTCAGTACGTTACAGAAGGATCATAATATAATTTATCTTGTTATAGATCAGTCACATTTCACCTTTATAGTCAAACAGAAAATAGCAAACAGTGGAATGCTTTCAAAGTCAATACTTATTCCTAACTTCTAAACATTTAACTGTCAGCTAGCATATATTTAGTCATAAGGCAGAATTTTTCATCTAAATGTCATTTTAAAAATATATTTTGTTTTTGTAATGAAAGAGATTCATAAATAAGCTTTATATTTTAATATTTTACTAAAAGTTTTTTTATACATATCAATGAATAACGTTTTAAATGAATGTTTAATGATTTTCCGTTGATTCGGAAAAGTTTTCTCGAAAATGGAAATTTTATAATTTTTTTCCCTTTCGAAATTTAATTTTTATTCTTCTTGTTGCCATGCTATTTACATAATTTAGAAAAACCTACAAATCTATGCTTAAATTGAATTTCGACGTTAATATTTTTGGAATAAAAACTCGACAAATATATTTTATTTATATCATTTTTAATTCTACTTTTTATTCTATCAGGCAATAATATTTGAATTAAAATAACGTAAATATTATAGATATCATCACATAACGAGTCTTAAGCATTAACTACCAAAAATATTGTAAATTCTCACTTATATTTAGCATTCATGCAACTCTAATTCGTTTAGTTATGCGATTAGATTATGCAGTTCCAATTCGTTCGATTTGTCTTTCAAATATTTAAAAAAATGAATTTTAAACCTTCCCTGATATTGCTCTATAATTTATCATCTATCACATTAATATTATAGCATTATTGCTTAGCAAAGTATTGCCGATTACGCATACTAGTGCTTTCGATTCTGTTTCCTAGAAATGTAATATTCTAATGAACTGTAATATTTATGTAATGTTCTACTATTGTTCTTTATTCAAATGGAATTATTCTAAATTAGAAAATTCTGTCAATGAAAATTTAAAAATTCTTTAGCTATGTTTAGGTTTTTCCAATTTAGAAAAAAAAGCTTTTAATAAAGCATTGTTTATATTTATGTAAATGTACTAACAAGTCAAATAAACAATTTTCATTACTGCAAATGTAATATTACAATTAATGCAAATTCATTTTAAAGCAATAATTTTAAAGAATCTTTAAGATAGTATTTAATAAAATGGTACTAATAGTATTAAATAACGTTAATAGTATTTAATAACGTTTGAATTATTATTTTTTGAAAAATATTTTTATCAAAAAAAATATGGAAAAAAAAGCGAAAACACATTTATTGTAAACTTTGAGAATTAATTTTACAATACTTATTTTATTTTACAATACTTATTTTTAGTATTCTTTTACATGCATTTAATTCGAATGCAAGGAATTCTGGATTTAAAAAAAAATTAATAATCGTCTGCCATTCTGATTATATACGTTTTAAGAACATACGATGCTTAGCTTGCTGTATGGGTGTCCCGATAAACTCATCATCGAACTCGATGTTTGATTTATATTGACGTTTCGTTTAGAAACAAACATTGTGAACCGCAACTGATTAAATGCTGATTCTGATTAAACAAATTCTAAGCTTTTCAATGGATGCGTGTCTTTAAAAGAAAACTTTCATCTTTGTTTTTATCATCGCTCACATTAGCTTCAGACAAATGATTTTTCTTTTAACAATCGTGGAAAAATACGAATTGGAGCTTAAATTTTGCTAATTTTAAAAAGTGAAAAATGCGTACAAACGAAGTTTTGCATTACAACCATGATGTATGTTATTGTCACAATGGTTACAAATGTATTGGAATTGCGTAGAAATGTATAAAAAGATGCTTCTCTCTATTCAAATTTTCAAGTTATAAAGCAGAAGATGTTTAAGTCTTTATTCGAGTTTGATTTGATATTAAGGCTTGTAAAATAGTCGGCACTCCTTTTTTGGTATATTGATTACTCTTAAACTGTTCGATTAATATTTTTAAAAACCATACAAAACATTCCAACGACAAGCTCCCAGAAAATAATTTCATTAGCGTATATATTATATCGAGTGATTATATGTGAATTAAATGAATTATCGTAGTTGTCAGTAATCGAAAGATTCCATCAGATCCTATTTCAATTTTAAAATAATAATTCAAACGATTTTCGTTAATATTTACAAGAAAATATTAGAAACTTGACTGATGTTTACCATATTTAACTGCAGCAGTATGCAGCGATTCTCTGTTAAGTTTCCTGCACCCAGACAAAGAACAATTTCTTTTATAGCCACCCATTTTAATCGAATGTGATCAGTAGTCACTGTTATCTGATTATTGTATCGAGAAGGATGTTATATAAATATTTGAAAGTATTTACTCAAAATTGAACTAAATTTAAATCAAAATTTAACTTTACAATTCTCATTTTAGATTTTTTAAAAACTGTCGAACCGTCTATTTCGACAAATTTCTTTCATGTCTTTCTTATTAGAAGTTTCCACTCTAAGCATAGTAGGTAAAATAAAACCCGTTTTTTTTTTCAACTCCTCTAAACTTTGTATCATTATTATATAGTGGAATATTCTAAAGTATTTTAAATAGAAACTTTATGCACAATTTTATTCAAGCACTAAACTATATATAGAAACTACAGTCTTGGCCTTGGTGAATTTTAATACTCTGCGCCTTTTAAAAAAACATACTTGTACAGCATTTCCACAGACTTGCAAAACAATATATGAAATAAACATATTGTTTGCCAACGGATTTTAAAAATATCCGCTCTTCTGCGCATGCGTTAGGGTGAGTTTAATTCAACAAAATAGGGGTGAGAGGGAAAAATGAAGGAAAGTTTGTATTTAGTAATAAAATAAATTCCAAAAATGCGCTCACCTCTCAATAAGAGAATCGTAGAAAACGACGTCTGATGATATTAAAACGAATAGAACTTTCTGATTGTTAAATGTAAATATGATGCGACATTGTTTAGATAACTGTTTACAAAGATCTTTAGGATTTTAACTATACACATCCCATTCAAAGTATAAATGCCTACTTGAATGCTTCAAACTCATGATACACTGATAAGATTTGTGATGTATAGATAAAATGCACCAGACATCAGTATTAGAATTGTCATTTTAATACTGAAAAAAAAAATCTTCTTTCAAAATACTAACTTTGAAATGCGCCACAGTTTTCTTTACTTTGTACAGTGTTTCAACAATTTACAGTCGCATATTCAAGATTTAACTTCCTTTTCCGAAGCTACGTAGGTTTTTAGAGCTCTGACTTAATTTTATATTTTGACGCAGAGGCAGATTACCAGTTGGGTACATGTATGCGGCTGCTAGGCTTGGAGTGAACCGACAAAAATTACTTCAATTCCAAGTGAATGAATATGTAAAAATTAATATTTCTGTGGATTGCAAATATTAGGGCAACAATGTATGCTAACATAATATCATTAAAATCATAAAATAAAGTTACGATTAATTCCGTATTCATAATATATTAGAATACTAAGACTCGAAATTTAAAGTATAAACAGATGGAAAATAATTCAATTCAGAAAATAAATTTCAGTTAATTAAATAATTCAGTTCAATTACTTAAAAAAAAATATGTATAAAGCAATAAACTACAGTACACATCCAAGTATCCTAAAGGCCTTATCACATGGTGAAATATCGTCTGCACTTTTCGTTTCTACCCTCAGAATCTGTCAAGAAAGTTTTTCAGAATCGACAACGTGTTCTAACCAGCTAGAAAATGCCGACGATAGTAACGGAAATATTGTCCACAAACGAAATTCAACCAATCATGTGAAACCTTGAAGTGACGTCCACACAAGTGACATCACAATGACGTCACTTCCGTTGTCATTTGCTGACGAAAAGTGCCGATGATATTTTACAATGTGATAAGGGCTTAATGTGGTGTAAGTGCAGGCCGGACAGCAAAAGAACTCGATAGGCCGGAGTTCTATAAACTGATTTCTTTGCCTTACCCCAATACCAGATGGCAAAAATTTATTGTTATGGTGCATATTTTTTCACTTCTTATTGAGTATTTCCTCCATTCATCTCAAGCCTCGCAGAATGTGAATGCGGCCCGGTGAAATCACAGAAACAGTTGCCCGTAACTTGTTGAGCTAAAATAGAAAATTCCATATTGGTAATTTATATACTGCAGTACAAAAATTTACTAAAGAAGCATTGTGGTGATAACTTAATAAGCCAGCAACAGCCAATAGACAGGAGCGTACGTTTTTGTTGAATGGTTAAATTACTAGACTTCCAACTCGAACATTACTAGACTTCCACATTTGGTGACCCGGACGTGATATGAACACGCAACCTTCTGATCTGGAGTCGTTCGTTTCTACTGAACTCAATGGTAAGGGAGTATTGTGGTGACAACTTAATAAGCCAGTAACAGCCAATAAGAAGGAGCGTACGTTTTTGTCGAATGGTTTAGTCACCGGGCTTCAAACCCAAACATCGCAAATTAGATCCGGCGCCACAGCAGTAAGTTTAAAAAGACAAACTATTCTAATTTCAAATGAATTTTCTACATTCCACCATTATGTACTTAAAAAAACATTACGCACATCCCAAGAACAATTTACGAATCCAGTACATATACTGTGCAGTTATACTGTGCCTACCATTAACAGTTTTTATACAAACAACTCACTGTTATACGTACTTTCTTAGCCCTCTATTTATCTGAATGTGAACGCAGCCGAGGTCCGGTGAATCATAGAAACAATTGTCGGTAATATGTAGATTTAATCTGTAAAAGAACTGTGCCAGTAGTTTATATTCCGCATTGCACTTTGTAAAAATTTATAAGGAAAAAAAGTTAAAGAAATTAATTCTTCGAATTTTAACATCGGTAACGCTTACTTACGATAAATGAAAACAGTCGGACAGTACGAAAGTCGAATAGTCATGAACCGAATACTAGGTAGTGCACTGCATTTGCTTTAGTACAGTAAAAGCTCTTTAATCGCGGGGTATATGTTCCATAAATATGCCGCGAATACAGAAACCGTGAATACGGAATAGTCATTTATATGTGATTATAGGGGATACGTTCCTAGGTGACAATATAAAAACAAATATATAGCAAATATATAATAAATTATTATTTTCTGTCTATTCATTTTTCCAATTCATGTTCCCAGTGAATTATTGTATTCAATTGAGTCGTCCATTCTGTATTCATATAATTTGCTCTAGTCTTTAATCGTTACATTAAAATGGATAAAACAGTCTTTGAGATCTGCCTTCTTTGAGTCAGACTCAAATGAATCTTCGGAATGAGGGAAGTCAATTTTCATTTCTTAGTCGTTATTTCTACAAATATACTTTATTCATTGAGTAATAAGGTTGCTTTCATTCTGTTTGTTTACGTTTAGCAAAAACATCGATCGCGGAGAAGGCGGCTTATGTCAAAGTCCTCAGCGATATCATTTAACAACATATTTTAGGCAAAGTTATAATAAGATCTACTTCACTCTTTTTATTAGTCCAATAGAAAGCATTGACAAAGGGTATTGGGTCAAATAACTTTTGGAATCCTTTTACTATTATGTATGTACTCATTAGATCCGCGAGTAAAGAAATTTTTAGCCGCGAATATAGGGATTGGGTCGCATTTTATTAATACGCGAATAGTGAAAACACGAATGAATTAAGCGAATAAGAAGCTTTTACTGTACTGAATACAAAAAACGATGGAAGGTATTTCCATCTGTTGAGGTGAAAAATAATTAAGATATATATACATTATTACAAAAATACTTAGATAAAAATATTTAGCGCATTGAGTAAGCAAAAATGTGTTATAATGAACTAAATTTATCAGCTTTTAAAATTTAAATTCATACTGGGAAATAGCCGGCAGCCGCAAAAAAATCTGAATCCGTCACTTGAATATTTTGGGTGACCATATGTTTATTTACACAAGCGAAGGAAACTGTTCTAAATAGCTATATAACGTTCCATGAACGTTCCCAATGCACCTTTTATATTTCACCAATCCAGGCCAAGACTGTAGTGGAAGGGGTATAGATCGCTCAATTCCCTGCAAATGTGCTCAATAAACATTCATCGCACTCCATTTGACAAATGGAAAAGCAAGAACTGAAACCGTGGCCTGTCGAACATTGTGGGATTCGTTTTCGGTCACAAGGGATGTCGTGACGAGTGAATCCTTAGAAACGCGTGAAGAATGATAGTGATGGGGCGGTGCCAGAAGACGAACCGAGACGTTGATCAGAAGGGTAGGACCCCCTCAACACTGAACATGCGCAGTTAAGTAACTGCATTAAAATATTCACCAGTGCATAAATACATATTTACAAATACAATTTCATTATAAAACAATAAAGATTACAATCAAAATGTGATTACAGAATTGAACCTTTGCATTCAGAAGGCGACTTCATTTGGCCCAAATTCTTAAAGACATCGTGAATATTACCACATTTATTTAAATTTTAAACAGCGTCTTTGGACAGATTGCTTTCCATCTGCACTAAGTGTGTGTGTGTGTGTGTGTGTGTGTGTGTGTGTGTGTGTGTGTGTG
>JAPMOQ010060951.1:0-118804 GCA_026543055.1 Argiope trifasciata
ATTTTCACAAACATAAGAATAACAAATGTGTGAAAAGAGAAAATGGCATTTTTAAAAAATAATCCCTATTTTAAAATCCAGAATCAATTTCTCGTGAGTTATTTTTATTTCCTTAGAAATAAAGAAAGAATAATGGTCTTTAATTTCTTAATTTTTGATCAACAAAATTCCCAATGTGCATGTCACTTTTCTCCTTTTAAATACAAAAATTAGCCTAAATCATTAAGTACTGTTTATCGTTTTACTTGCTATTCACAAAAAACAAACTATAGGAATTACTATCCAACTCTATAATTATTAAACCATTGTAAATAACTTTTTCATGAAAGAAATTAATATATTACTACAAAAGACACATTAAAAATTAAAATCAATACATATAAAATCTCATCATAGAAACTGCTACGTAATAACATTACCAGCAATGGTAAAAGAGGATCCAATCTTTAAAATATACCAAAACAAAATGAAATAATTCAATTTATTTTCTACTTAAAATAATTCTAAATACATTCATTTTAAACTGCTAAAACCCTTAAAATGTTTCTAACAATGCAATTTAATGAATAAATATGAATGGAATCATCCCCTTCTATTTAAATATATTGTAATAATCAAATGACAGAATTGAAATTTTGTAAATTTCAATGCAACTTGATTTTCTGACTTGAGTTCAAAGACAGAGAAGAAAAGAATAACAGTAGAAAATTATGAAGATTCTATAAATGTACCATTATATGATGTTAAAACAAATTTCCAACTTAAAATAGCAATCAGAATTTTACTCTGAGATATATAATTCAATTAATAACATTGCTACATTCAAGTCCAAGCATTTGAAATACATGTACATGCTATATACATTTTAATTATGCTGATATGGAAGTAGTAATTTGAAAATTTAATGAATAGATATATGTATTCAACTGCTAATGATGACAAAATTACAAAATGCTAGCATTCATAACTGAAACAGAATGGAAGCATGATGTTTTTAAACTTTCAAATTGCCGATTAAAATAAAAGACATAGAGGTAATTATTGCTGATTCTCACTAAATGAAAAAAAAAATTCATATTAACTATCTATTTTATATAATTGATAGCAACTGCTGCAAAATATATTGCAGTATAGACTATAGACTGTGTATTTTCTGTAGGCAATTTAAGGTCGCATTTTCTATCCCATTACTGATACCAGACAGCCAACAATGAGGTAGAAAATGTGACCTTGAGTCACCTACAGAAAATACACAGACTATATGCCGAGATAAAATCCAGGGGATTGAATATTAGATTGACTGTCTCAACACTAAGGTAATTAATTAAATAAGATATAAAAAAGCAAAACTATTGGTAAATTTATAATCTAAGTTATACTATAAAAATTTAGATATCCTAATTAGATGACATGCTAATTAGAAAAATATATAACTGGATTGAGATGCAATCAAATGTTGCTAGTTACCTAATTGGTTCATCTCTATCCATAAAAAGATCATGTGATTGACCACTTTCTTCACTGTTAAAAACCCACACCCAGAGCTGTTCTTTCTCATCACTATTAGAGAGTTAAGGAATAGTATATCCGTGATGTAATCATGAAAAAATAAGGAATTACAATTCATCATAAACAAAGAACACAGTAAAATAAATAACAATAAGAAGTAAAACTAATTGTAACTAATAGTCTTTAAAAAATAAATTAAAAATGTGCATGGAAAATCTACTATTACAAAAAATAAGTATTTAAAAGCAACTACGCAAAATTTAAAATGTTAAAGAATCAAAAAAAAATGTGAGCTTGAGTAAGAGACACCCTTTCTTCCTTAGAAAAGGCTGCATAATAAATTCTAATTTGGCTATATTTCACTAAATAATGCAAATTTTATTTTAACTTGCAAAAATAATTACTTTTAACACATTAAAGGCAGGGGATCTTGACGAAAGTTATGCAAGGTAACACGGATCAAATCATAGAACTACGACTCTGTCCTATAATGTGTTAACTTTCTTCACCAAAAATTTATGATAAAGGAATATGTAAAATATAGTTGACAATATATTTGAAAGTGATAACAAAAGCAATATATTTTGATATTTAAAATCTTTTAGCATTAAATTCAAAACACAATTATTGTTAGAATAAATTACAAATATTTAAAAATCATTTAAAAAATCAATCAGTATATCTATGCAAACATTACAAATAAATTGAAACTATTAAATATGTTTTAATAAACATTTTCAGCTTTAAAATAAAAGTACACAAGTTCAATGTATTCTAATCGGTTGAATTGATATACCAATAAAAAAGAAATAAATTATATATTTAGAATAGTAACTTATAATATATTATAATTAACTTATAACTTAATTAATATATAAATTCATTGTAAAATGCAATTACATTGTTTATTGCAAGGCAAATAAATGCTGCATCTCGGTGCATAGACTAATTTTATCTTTAAAAAATAAGCACTTTCCGAAAAAAATAAGAATTAACGTCAACATAGTATTTTTTATTAAAATTTAATATGTTCGAAGAAATATATTAAGTTAAATATTATTCAAGTAAGTGCATGATAATATACAAATACAAAACATTACCATAAATGTTAGTTAATATAACAAAAAAGCTTTTACCAAAATAATAAACATAAAATATTACTATAAATATTTTCAAAGATATATTATAATAATTTTGTTAAACATGTAAATGAAAAGTTGCTCCTTTTAAAAAAAATTTCCAAACATTTTCAATTCATAAATTTATTTTTTCAACTATACCTTTTTCAAATTATTAGCTTTTGCTAGTAGTAAAATGATTTTGATTTATCAAACAAATGTCTTATTTTTATATTCAGTTTCAGTATTTTCCATATCTAAGAGAAATTTCTTTTTCTGTAAAAAGATCAAGAAAACAGAGTGTAACTTTACGATAATTATTTTTTCATCGGCCATTTTCCCCAAATAAGTGTGAATGGGCCAATGTTGTTTCGTTAATTTTACTGAGTGGATTTTGGTAAATTGCTTTTTGTGGTGATAGACCATATGTGAAATAATGATTTTTTCTCATTCAAATTTTGCTTTTTAATCCTTTAATAAATAATGAATCTTCTTTCAATACATACTCGTTCACAAGAAAAAATGAAAATAATTTTTAAAACTCTCCAGAGTTTTTCAAGTTATGGTCTTCAAATAAAGAATTTTTTATAAAGTGAATTGAATCTCATGTTTATGACATGAAAATTATCAAAATCAAGAAAAGATATTTAAATAGGAAATTTATAAACTCCAAAAGAATATCGTCTTCATCATTTTTTTTATAAATATTTTCTGATAAAAATACAACATAGAACATGTTTCTTTTCTTTTTTCACATTAATTTTTCTTTATCCAAAACATATTTCCTGTTGATGGAAAATATACTGAAGATTTATTCATTATGCATTGTAACATTTTTAAAACAGACTATTCATAATTATACTCAACAGAACATAATTATAATATATTGCTTTTCTCCAATGCAAATATTTTAATAATTTGTCCTTTCTTATGCCTGCATTTACCATCTCAATTGTAGAACAAGATAAATTATTAGACAAGTCCTACTGACACTAGCAGTTTACTGAAGAAATACTTTAAATACAAAAATCTTCTTTCAAAATTTTAAAACAATTATTGATGTTTCAGTAACTTATGCATATAGGGAAATACTGAATGTATATGAAGTGAATCATCATTCTTCTACATTTGAAGAAATATCAAAATATATGTATTTAATTCATGTGGAACCAATAGAAAATGCCTCTTAAATACTTCATAGCATGCTCCAAAATAAAAGGTATTATCATCCCTCTGGTGTAATAATTAAATTCTCAGGTAAGGGTATGATTACAGGCTTTTCAAGTCAGAGTCCTAGTATAATCAAAAAAAATTTAAAAATGTACTAAATTTTTAGGCCAGCCAACTGAATCAAAAATATATGACAAAGCCGCAATTTTAGAAACAATATATTTTTTCCAAATTTTATTTATTTAAATTTTTGCACAAAAATTATTTGAACTAAAATTACTTAAAAAATCTATTAATAGCAAGTCACTAAATGATGCTGAAATACAGCATATTCTACAAATATAATAACATGTAGGAAACCTATGATGAGCCGAAGATACTTTTGGTTTTACATAAATACATAAAATTATCAGCAAAAGAAAGGATCTCTTCCCCTATTTAATCAGACAAAAGAAGAGTAAATAAAAAGGATATATATATGTTTAAAGAAATTAAAAAAGTTATATTTATGTAAAATATGCATATTCTCCATTTTATAAGTATTCACCAGAACTTAGATAAAGATTTTTACCATTGTTCACCAAATTCATTAAATCTGTTAAGCATATAAAGAATAATTTAGAATTGAGTAAATCTAGCATGGTGAAATGTTGTTTCTTTTTCCCATCAGAAAAAATATAAGCATCTGAATTTTTTAAAGCCCTTAAGTTTTAAAGACTTTTTAAGAACTCTTAATGATGCTAAGCATCAAGTGCAGTACATAACACTGTATATATGTTAAAAGTCGAGAGTCAACAATTAAAAATTTTATGTAAAAATCGAATACAAGTATACTTAATTTCTGTTTATAATTAAGAAGAAATAAAAAGGATGCAACTTTAATGCTTCAATATTTTAAACAAATCAAAAATAATTTTATGGATTTTTACATTATTAAGTATTAAAAACTGGATTAAAACATTATATGTGTACTATTATTACAAACATGATATTTCATAATTAGTCATTAATTACATTTCAAGGTGAAACTTTTTAATTTAGCAAGCTACATCAGTTGTTCATCATATATTTTCATAAAACACAAGATGAAATTCCATTAATTAACTCATGAAAAAACTTCAACAAATTATTAAAGCTGTCATTCCATTTATAAAAAATTACTACAATTTATAAAATATAATAAAAATGATTGCAGATTTTTTCTTCTTTTTTTATTATTTGTCACAGAACAGAACTTTACGACTTAAATTTTTTTAAAGTACCAATATAATTAAAAACTTTGAATATTATATGTATGAATATTTGTATGAATTCTAACAATAAATTTTACTTTAAACAATATAAAATTACTAAATTTTTACCTTTATAGTAAAGCCTGAATGCATTTATAATAACTTATAAAACACTTCTACTATCTGAAATTGTATTATAATCAATATTATATGTAAATGAAAACAGAATTTTCATCACTTAAACCAATATCAAGAGTATTTTGACTACATCTTGTAAACATTATTAATATAAATGCAATTATATAAACCCAAATAAAATCTCATGCAAGTTAAATTGTAGAATCCATTAAAAAACAAGGACAAATATGAGCATTAATCAAGTGACAGTATAACACACCTTTATTTATAAAGAAAGATAAAAATCTGTTAATTAGGCTAATTATAGTCTTTGAATAATAATATATTCTAAAACTTGCTCAAAATAGTAATTAAGTAAAGTTGCAGCTATTTCTAGCATGAAAAAAAGTTTATAAGGGGGAAAAAAAGGAGTACAAAAGTTTCCATGATAAAAATATTTTATGTAAATGTTTTATTTAGAATACAATCTGAATAATAAAATACCAACAATTAAGACTAAGCACTAAAAAGATAAAAATGTGAGACAATTATTGTTTCAAAATAAGGTTTTAAAAAGGATACAATCTTGATGGTTGTTGCAAGTCATCTTTAGGAATAAGAATGTCATCGAAAAATCCAAGGGACACTGAAAAATTTTTTTTTATAACTGTTATAATATTTAAAATTTTAAAGAAAATGTATAGCATTGGTTCCATAAAGCATATTTCTTTTAAACAAATTCATATTAGATTAAATGTTTTTACTTTTGCTAATTATACAGATCTTAAATTATGTGTTTTGTACGGAAATTTTTAAGGTTACTTGATTTCATTCAATGTATACTTAATAAAAATGAAATTAGGAACAAATAATCCATTACCGCATTACAATTGCATCAGTACTGTATTAAGCATAATTAATGTTGCAATAATTCATAGAGAAATATTACAGTCTTATTCATTCATACAATAAAATTAACATCAGACTACTTTTAACAAATTTCATCACCACATTTCAAATAGCTTGCATGTTTTCTTCTTTAAGATATAATATTATTCTATTATTCTTTTCTAAGTGAACTTTACATGAATATCTATACCTTTATTTAATTTTAAATGATTATGTCCAATTAAAAAATAGTTGATTCATATGTTTTTACTCAACTGAAAAAGATCTAAAATATAGGAAAGTAATAAAAAAATATATAGTTGAACATTATAGTAGAATCATTTAATAATTTTATTTCAATTGATAATTCTGACATGTTCTTGTTTCTAAAACACATACACACATTGAAAATAATTATTTCTTTATCAATTTTAATAAGATTGGCATAAGTATTGAGACTGATTATTTTCAGAAGAAAATGTAATACATTTTTTTATCCATCTATATTAATTGAAAGCAAATACATTTTACAAAAAGTAACTGTTAAATAACTAACTCTCATTGGACAAAATACTATAATAAATTAAAACTATCTTTCCCCTTAACATTCAGATCTTTCACAAACATACTATACATTTTTATCTAAATTCATATGAAGACAAAAAATAAAAACAAAGCATAATATGAAATATTAATTCAGCTATAATCTTATTAATAATATAAAAATTGATGATTCATTCTGATTCTTCAGTGATAATTTTCATCAGCTAATGAGTTTGCAGTTGCCTTCCTCTGCATCAGAGTTTTCTACAAAACAAATTCTCAGAAGCCAAAAACTTCTAATTGCTGAAATAAATTATTTCATACTTCATTTTACCTATTCTGAAAGGATATTAAATAACTTTAAACTAGAAATCATTTTGACATTCTCTTTCAGTACACCTGGTATGAACATCATAAATATGAAATAGAAAATGAATCAATCATAGAAATTGAAGCCCTTCCCCCCCTTTTTTTCAAACTTACTTTCAACTATATAATTAAAAGCATGTAACTCAATACACCTTCATATTAAATATATGGAATAATACCAATGACAAATGAGAGCATAAAAGAGGTATTATAGTGATGATAAAAAATTTATATTGGATTAAGAATCTATATTGGATTGACAAAACCAAATTAAGAAAGTTTTCAGAACTTACAACAATAAGTGTGAAAAAAAATCAATTGTTTTAAATACTTTCTACAAAATAAACAATGAAAAAAAGAATAGAGTGGTACAATATTTTTATACAAAAATTTGTAACTTCGATGCATACTATACTAACCACTTAACCCACAGGTTAATGTCCTTTAAAAGGAACATTAGTTATTATAGTTACAAAACAAATTCTTAAAAATAATATTTATTTTTAAAAAATCTATTAAACGCATATTTGAATTTATGGTGAATTACATTATATCAAAAAAATAATTTTTTTTAATTCAAAAACATTTTTTTAATTTTAAAAATTAGATTTAACAACTTAACCACACCAGTAACACATCATACGTATATGGAAGTAATGGAGCATGACTTCTATATACTTATAATATTCAATACAATGTCTGAATCTTGCTAAGTTTTTGTGAAAATAGCATATTTTTCCCAGCTTGAAAACACTTATCAGAGTGAAAATTACAAACATTCACACAAATAAATACATCCTCAACAAGACATTGTTTTACTGCAGTTCTCTTTGAAGTTCATTTAAATGCAATCACAACAAATTAGAAAGGATAGGAAAGATAACATAAAATAGATGTTAATTGTAATGAAGATAGTAGGGTCTTTTTTAATGTGATATAGTGTTCCTCCTTCTTTTTAGGAAGGGTGGAGTATGGAATAGTGAGTGTTTTTAATTTGCTTTTTATATATTTTTAATATAATAATTTGAGAAAAAAATTGCCTCTTTAAAAAAATATTAAAAAACTGAAAATGAATTTCTTTTCACCCCTCTGGAACAAATGATGTATCAGAGTTGGTTCCTTCAGAGAATTGAAAAGCTAGAAGAATACGAGAAAGCCTATTGATACACAGGTGCATTGAGATTCACGATGAAATGCTTGTTATCAGATGGTATAAATTAATCATTTCCTTTTCAAAAAAAAAAAAAAAAAAAAACCCTAATCCCATATATTTGTAATTTTTTCTCAGATGTCAGGTTGATGTTGGGCATGGTAAATCATGTGATTTTCGTAAATGCCAATAGAATGTCGAGTTTGTCAACGTGAAAAGTAAAAGTACCAATTTTGAAATAATTGCTTTAATTTACACTCTCTACAAAGATAGGATTTTATTCCTTTCAGTTTCATTTGTGGATTCAAGGCTTGGTGGGGGGCACTCATTCTTAGTGGGGGGGAGGTATACATAAATTTATGACTGATCTGTGAATTTTTTTGAGGTTAATAACAAAATATTAAATTACATATAGAAAAACAGAATATTAAAAAGTTAGAAACATAATTTATTCAAAGCAAGAAGAAAGATGAGACACTGCTTACGAATGTGAATTGTGCAATGGTAGTCTCTACACTGATTTGCAATTTAAGTGTTTTTGTATAGATTTAAAAAATTTCCAAAGGTTAATTATTATAATTTTTGTGTAATATTAAAAAAAATTTAATGTAAATATTTATTTTTGTTGTGTTTTTACATTACTTGCCAATAATCTGATGTCATTTATTGTCAATCATAATACAATACACTATATTTATTAATTTTTAATATTAAATTTCAAGTATTTTAATATATTAAAACATGATTGAAGATATTAGTCACATACTTAAGAATGATTTCATTTCTGTACAAAAGTTATGTTTCATGTATTATTTTTTCTTAAATACAACACACCTTTTTTTAAATGAAGAAATATAGATAGTTGGATCTTGCCATATCCTGTCCAATAAGAGAAACTTTTCTTGTATGTATTCATCCCAAAAAGTTTTTTTTTTAAATGTCTTTAATTTTCAATCAAAATTGTGTTACTAAACAAGTTTTGTGCATATATATTGTTGTAAATATTAATAAATAAAAGACAAACATTTTATCCAACTTTCAAGATATCAAACAAGCATTTGAAAGAGGAAATAATGGAAAGACAGAAATTAAAAAATTACATATAATTATTTTAACAATTAATATTATATTACTGAATTTTTCCCTGCTCTCTCATTTATAGATTAGTACTCTTTCTTAGATTATGCTATAAAATGTTTAGAATTTTATTTTCTTATTTTGATAAAATATATTGTAATTTTTGTCAATAATTTTTTGTGATAAAAAAGCCCTATTTATGGAAACAATTCATACATTTAGGAATATTATGTTTAAAAAAATATTTATTTGTACCCAGATCCTTTTTCTAAGTTTTGTGTATTTAAAAGTCCCTGTGATACCTCCCATTTTGCTAATTAGTAATAGTAAACATTTTGATTGAATGAAAAACCAGAAATTAATGGAAACAAACAGTGGTTAATAAAACAAGATAATAGACAGCTGGTTGAAGACAGACACCGATCGAGAATAAACACTTGAATAGTTAGGCACTGATTTATTATGTGAGTAAGTTGACATGAACTGATGGCTAACAGATTTGCGATGTCTATTGAACAAATTATTTTGATTTGTTATAGATACATCTAATAGACAGGCATAATATTTAGTGAAAGAAAGCTTCACTATGCATCAATAACCAATTGATAAAAATTTTAAGTCATTAGACTGAATAAACATTGTTGTTGCTATTCTTGAATTCCAAGAGGAAGAGAAAATTTTGACTTAGTCTTTTATTCATATCTTTTGTAAAAGTACAACTACTTTATATATATATGATTTATCTTGATCTAATTTAAGACTCAATTAATTTCCTAATTTTTTTCAGAATTTAACTATATTAACTTCATTCTAACATGTTCTTTTATTTTCAAATCAAATTATACTTTTATTAAATTACTTTTAAGATATGCTCTAGAAAACTGTAAATTCAGCAGCTTTTAATGCTCTGAGCAAAGGGATAAAAATCCATAAAGGCTACCATATTCTTTGAGGTACCTAAAATTACCTTGCCTAAGCCGACATGTGTCAAAGAAATCTCTATCAAAATCTCATAGTAAAAACCATTGAAGGGAAAAATTCTGGTCTTCTTTGCTCTTGTTATATTGATATATTCCTTATTCTTTACATGCAAATTATGCTTACCATAGAAAAAAAAATCAATGCTTTAAAATTTAAAAAGTTTCTTCATTTCAGCCATACAACTGCGCAAATATGTTATATATATATAAAGCAATTGTCTTTTGTGTAATTAATATGACACTTCGACTTTATAAATAAAATATTAGATAAAAGTGAAATTTAGATTTTTGATAAAAAGTACTCATAATAAGAAATTTAAAATAATTAAACAACAATGCAAAACTATTGAGATACATGCTTGTTAAGTAGTATCTCAAACAATTGTAGATATTTAATGAAAATATAAAACATTGAAAGATTAGATATTTATTTTCCACACATAATTTTTAAAAATGCATAGAAATATAAGTATACAAATAAAGCAGAAGCAAGTTTTTAAAATTAAGAGTTTACATTTGTTCACAATAATAAGCAAAATATCAAATGAATAAATCAATTCACCAGAAAGCTACTGTAATTTTCCTTTTGCAAGAAAGAAATTCAAGTGAAAATTTCACTCACATACCATGGACACCTTCCCTGCTGCAGCTACGTATCTTCCCCACTAAGACCTCATTCATAAATGGTCGAAATACTATATAACTGAAATAAACTAAAAATCAAACTAATAAAGATACCACTATAGAAATACAGAACAAAAAGCAATTATCATCTTTACAATTTAGAGCTTGTAACACAAATTGTAAATTGCATTAAAAAATAAATAGGTTTTGTTATAAAATATTCTGCCTTATTTATATAAATAAAACTTACACAGAAGAATTAACCATTGTATATAGTAAAAATAAATACTTTTTTACATTTTTAATCAAAATTGTTTACCACTAAATATATGAAATAAACAAATGACTAAAATATACGAAATAAATAAAATGTAAACAATCAGATATTTACATTGTTTACTTACATTTTTATTAATATCATGAAATAAAAATTAATCAAAAAACACAAAAACACTAATTTCTCTTTCAATTAAAATCTATAGTCTATGGAAATCAATACTACTTGATATCTAATATCAAGCAGTATAATTTTTTTAATATTAACAATTATCAAAAATATGCTTAAATGATTTAATCCTCAACACAATTTTAACTTGTATTTGATACTTCCAATTCATAAATTTTTCTCTGTAGAGTGCCAAAATATATGCTTTAATAATTAGAAAGTTAAAAGCTTTCATGTAAATTGAGAGTATATGCTTATCTTTTCAATTTCTTAACTGGCAACATATTAACAAAAGATACATTCCCCCTCTCCTTTCATTTGTAATGTGCTCATGCAGATTAAATTTTACTTTGCCCAAAATATATTGTTGAAAAATATGGTCAAAATATTTCTTTAAAAATTCCTTAAAAACAAAAGCTTAAGTTATATATGAAAATACTAACACCATTAAAAAGCTAATTTTTTAATCTTTGATTTGATGTAAAAATCATCTTTGTTCAATATTATTTTCAAAAGTTATAATGAAAAAACATCAAAATTTTGCTTAATTTTAATTAATTCAAATTCTAATTAAAAATTCAAAAAAATCACTCCAAAGTGCATATTCCTGACCCCCAAAGTATACATATACCAAATTTGATAGCTGCCGCTCCAATGGTCTGGCTTGTGAAGCACCAACACACACACACAAACATTGAGCTTTATTATAAGTATAGATTAAATGTAAAACATGCATGTTATGGAAAATCAGCAACCGACTAGTTTAATATCCAATCCTCTTCTATTGTCTTACACGGCAAAAAGGCAAAGATTGTACCTATTTATAAAATAACTATTTTTGCATCCCTGCTATTTCTAAGAATCTAAAAGAGAAATGTTTTTTTTGTAGAAGTTTAAACATTTGCATTGAATTGCACACAATGTAAAAGAATGAAACTTCAAGTTAACACAGGAGATTTGTGGGGATATTTGTAAGGCTTATTATTTAATTTATTCATCACATAAATAAATTTAAAATGTGATGAATTTTTAATAAATTAGATGTTATTTTGCAATAGAGATCAATTTTAACATCAAAACAGAAATCCAAGTTTCGATTTTAAATACAATATAGATGATAGGTTAAATAGAGCTTCAAACCTTGGAAGTAATTCAGTAACAAATTGATCTGACAGTGAATTTTAATGACATTATAATTACATTTACAAACAGTACATAAAGTATTAAACAGTGTAAAAAACAATAAGTTTACAGCTGCTGAGAATCACTTTGGGATTACTTAAGACTTTAAGAACCTTTCACTTGACATTTTATCATTATATAATATCTCTTTCATCATCTATTTAATCTACCATTTTAAAAATATGAAACATTTGTAAATATTACAGAAGGAAATCATGCAATTAAAATTTTTGAAATATGACTATAATGATATTAATTTACCTTGTTATGATACACATGTAATATGTTATGACAATTTAAGTTTAAAATAAGATAGTAGGAAACTGTTGCTGAGAGAGTAAACTATGTCACAGCATAAGATAGCATGCAATATAGATTATATGCACTGTTCATTATCTCATGCAAATATTTTCTTTCATTCTTTTGAGCACCAGGAATGAACAAATATTTAAAAGAGTAATAACGTGGTTTTTCAGAAAAATGGAAATTTAATATTATCTTCAAGAAACCACACATCCTATCTCTTCTGTAATTTTTTTCAAAATCATCGAGGACTTAATTTCTCCATTTGAATGCCTTATTCAGTTCTGTAACATCTTAAGAAGTATCTTTAGAAGAAAAATTCACTTTTATAGAAAATTTAGACTTCAAAATAACATAAGGTATTGATGCAATGAACAGTAAACAATTCATAATTTTTTACGCATGTCATGCGTTGATGTTCTAATATTGATACCATAACATTGTAAATTTAAAATACATTTTATTTATAGTTCAAAATTATTATTTTAATGGCTAAAGCAAAATTTGTAGGAATGAGATTTTGCAAAAAAACAAATTTCTGTCTTACCACCAGTATGGGAAGCCCCATCTCCGGGAAAGATATAGGAATCTTCTAATTTGGTAATTTCATATAAGGCAATGCAAAGACCAACATCTTTAACAATCTAAAATGAAAATAAAATTAGTACGAGCTTGACAAAATCACAACACGATGAAGTTCAAAACGGAAAGCAAACCTTGTTCGCAAACTTTAGCCGTAATTCATCTGATATTGCATCAACTAAAGGTTTGTGAAACTTCCAAGGTGGAATGCGTACAGTATCTTTCATTTCAACTAAATTAAACATGTTTTTATGAGATATTTACATCTAAATTTTATCAATTTTGAAGAATACTGTAAATAGACTTCACCGCAGTTTAAATTCAAAACATGAAAAAAGTTTGTTTACTTATGGAAAGCATTGTCTTCGGTTCAATTCATTTTTTGCCATTGCCACTAAATTAAAATAAATTTTTTAATTTTATTTAATAATGCAATTCCCTGAATCTTTCGGAAAACATCCGTGCCCTAGTCCTGATTTATTACCATTCCTTTTTTTAAACATAACTGAAATATCTTTCTTACGAAAGCTTTCAGCTATCGTAAGAAAGATATTTCATATCCCAGGTAGCACAACCTGTCACACAATATTGTACATTATTATACGATATTGTATGATATTAAACAATAGTGCGAATATAGATCAATCTCAAACAATATTATGCAATATTTTTGGGCTACTAGGGATATTTTTATGATCCATATTATCTACAGTTATTAAATTCAAAATATTTTTAAAAATTAAATTAAAAAATTAAAAAAAATATTATTAAAAAATTATTATTTTTTTAAAAGTCAATTACAAAATCTTAAGTACAGAAATCTTTCATTTTTATATCATAATTTAACATTTAAACCCTCCGGCATCCTGGCATAGGGGTAGCTTGTCTTCTTCTTCTGGGCATACTGGGTTCGAGTCCAGGTTCGTGCATGGTTGTTCCATCTTTGAGTCGTATGAATGTGCCCCTTCTGTAACAAGGGGTCGTGCAATCGAATGTGATGCATGAAACAGTCAAGTCCTTCTCTTGGCTCTAGTTGGTGCTACTAAACAAACAAGAGACGCTCATTGTGACTTAAATCGCTGGCAGCTTTCTGTCAGCGGGTTTGAACAGTGCCATAGGTAACAATAACATTTAAACAGCTAGAGTAATAAAAATTGCTCTTCAGTACTTTATTGTTAATTAGTCTCTTTTTTTTTCGACCAAAATACAAATTATCAACTGTTTTACGCCTCCTAAATCCGCGGATAACCGAATTCACTTTATTGTTAAATGTGTACATTTCTCTTTCATCTTTCCACTCGTACTTATTTTGACTAAATAAGCGCATCCTGGCGCACATGTAAAAGCACGGCGGATTTTCGAATCCAAGAATGAACAATAACGTAATGCGTACAAAAACAAGTATTTTTGATACATTAATGAAAAAATGCAGAAATGCATTTGTTTTTTATGTAATATGATATAATTCCAAAATTCTTTTTCATTTCAAAAAGAAGTTTCTAATTTTCCGAAATTTGGTAGGGCAATTGATATAAGAGCTTATAAAAGATTATTTGGTGAAGGTATTTATTTATCTTATTTATTATCAACCTGCTTATAAACTAGAATATTAAAATAAATTGCATGCATTTCTTCATCTATCAGCATCGGAACAGGTCAACTTAAGGTAATTGATGGAGAATTTTGAAAAAGCTGTTATTTTTTTCGATTTAAAATTTATTATGAAAAGGAAAGCGTTTATACTTTATGTGAAAGCAAAAGCATATTCTGGAGAGTTCTTTAACCCATCCTAGACGGATTGTACTATTCGCCTCGAACGAGAAAATTAAGAACACTCTCAAATGTGTTAAACATTTATTTATAGTTTTTTTTAATTTATTTATTGACAAGTTTTAACTGTCTTATTATATTACTAACAAGTCTTAGTTGTAACAACATGCATGATTATTCCGAGATTATCCCATTTATCCTTGAAGATATAGAAAAATTGGGAACATGTATTTTGGCGTCTAATTACAGTAGCAAACCGAATCGACGAAAATATGTTTGTAATTATAAAAAAATATTGTTTATTAAATCAGAATTTATGTTACCTTCCATTCCGAAATACTAAAATACTGTTTTAAAACCTTTTTCTTTTTATAAAAATATATTCTATTTCGTGGAATATAGCATATAAATAATAATAAATATTTAATATCTTGAATTTGGTGTAATTTGATCTCTAATTTGATCAGAGAAAAGAAGCCTTCATAAAAATAGAAAAGGCTGAATATTATGAAATACATCATTTAAAAATTTACTTTAAGATGAATTAAGGCAAGTAATTCGATTTGAAATAATTAAGAAAAACAAAGATTTGATTTCAAGTATACCTTTCAATTGAATTAAACTAATTTCTCTTTGACATTTATGGTGCCTATCCATGGATAGGATCTGGTGGTATAACTTTTAACTTGGTAGTTAATTGAGTATTTGGCAATTAAATATTGTTATGTTCATACTACTCGTTGCTAACTGGTAGTATAACAGCTAGTAGTTTAATTTACCTTTATCTAACTGTTGAAAATCAGAAACTATCATTGACCATCAAAATAAGCTCCGATTTAGCCAGTTTGATCTCTTTAAGCCTGTCGCCTTCAGCTAAGTGAAGGCGACATAGTGAATTTCATTAATTCTCTAGAAGAACAAATGCCATTCACTTTGATATCTTCAACCTAATTTGATCAAAATACGCCTATTTATTTTTAAAAAAATCCAACATGGATGATTCGAGATGTTGCTTTATCCATCTCCATAATTTCCATTTCTTATAAAAAAGAAAAAGTCAAAATCATCATCTTCAGGTTCTTTCAGCAGCAAGATTATTTTTCTTTCTTTGCACTTAATTTTTCTGGTATTATTTTTCTATACTTGATATTAATTAATATCAGAATAATTATTAATAATTAACTTTCAATCGTGAAAAGTTTAATATATATATATCACATACCAGATTCTTTAAAAATGGTAAACTTAACATAGAATGAGTAATCTATTATGTTAAGTTGTAGCAGTTGCATAACTCTTATTTTCTCCTTTGGATACTAGATGGCGATGCCTGATTAGGATATTCCATATGCTATCCCATAATGCATTGAGCATTGTAAGTGTAATTAGAATGATATGTGATACTCTACTGTTAAGCAGCGAACGTAAATGTCTTGTCTTTGTGTTTGTTCAGCGGGTGAAGTGATTATTAAAGAAATGTTCTTGAAAACTTGCGTCCTGCTGCTTTTTGCACAGATCATAATAATTTACATTCCACCACAAAATTTTAATATAATAAAACCTATTATCATTCTCTTCAAGAAAAGATAGTTGTACTCATGCTTAATGAGCACATTGAAGATTCTTATTACAGCCACAATTTTAACTTTTTGGTATGAATCATCCGTCTAGCTTCTGTACTTTAGGAGGAAGTTCTTTCAAATTATTTTGTTCATTTAAATTATTTCTACTCAACATTTGAAGAATCTTTTATATTGTGTATAATCTTTTATCTTATATAGTTTGACTTAATTGGCATTTTTGTTTTGACATTATCAGTTTGAATAAGTCTTTTTGTTTGAGGAATGTGACTAAAATAAAAATCATTCATGGAAGTTCTAAAATTCTCACTGATTCGGTTTTTTTTTAATTTTTTTTTATATTAATGTTTATTTTTAAAAACTTAGAATAACAAAAGTTCTTCCCTTCAAAAAAAATAAGTAAAATATAGCAAAAATACACCGCTTGGTCTTTAGTTTTTATTTTATCCTATACGAAGTATAGAGAAAGTATTGAAATCTTCAAAAAAATCGAACTTGATATTCTGACGAATTTTTATAATTTAGGTTTCCCTGACATCAAAAACGCATTTTAGACATTATGTCTATATTTCTGTAAACGAAATAACACAAAAACATTTTGAGATGGAATGTTGTAATTTGGGCTATGGAATTATAGAAGAGTTTCTAAATTTGCATCTGAAATCCATTCGCAGGAATAGTCTCTATCAAGCTGTTCAAGTACAAAGGAATTCTATAACTTCAAAACTGATAAAGCAATGAAGATAAAATTTAGTACGTAGGTTTAGTGTCTAACATACAGACATTCGTCAAATTTTGAATCAAATCCGCCGAACGGTTGACTTTCTGAAGAGTCTGCATTTTTGCATGCATGAAAATTTAATAAATCACCATAAAAGTTGGCATGTTATTTTATGACTATAACTGTAGTTTTGTGTCAAATTTTGATTCGATAGGCCGGCAGAAAAGGCATCCAAATTATATATTCTCGTGGTAGATACGGCAAAAATGTTAGATGCTTGCCAAATATCTGTGCTTTGTAACTATCTTTAACTAATTTTAGGCCAAGAATTAGCAATCTTATCTATAATCTGCAATTTTATGCAAAGGGAAGGCATACTTAAAATTTTTTGAAGTTTTATTTTACTTACTAATGCAATTTAACTTCAGAACTACTCAAGGCAAAAAAAAAAAAAATTAAGTCCACCTATTTTAAAACACTTTCTGATCTTTTCTGCGACATGGTTGAAAATGTAAAAATATAGATAAAAGATTAAGCAGGTGCAGAACATCATGAATTAAATGGAGCAAGGCTTTGAAATAAAATGCGCTACCAGCTTAAGAAGAAGAAGCTTTGAAGTTAATTTTTTCCCTTAGGATACCATCAAGATTAAGTAGCAAAAATATTTAATTCCAGTTTTAGCAGCCATTAACTTCGGTGAATCAGTTGGTCAACAGAGGCGGATAGTTTCCAATAATATTCTAAAAACAAAAGAAAGGTGATAATTTAATTTTGTTGAAGGAAGTTTTTTCTTACTCCGACTGCCTATTTACTCTTTCTCTATTTATCCTTTGACATGATCTTTTAATTCTTTCTGTTTCAAAAATACCGGAAAGTAGGAATAAGTATGGATTACTTTTCCTGATAAGAAATCACTTTAAAAACATTGTTGAGTTTTACAATTCCTATTAAAGGCCAAACCAATTATTAAGATAATGGATATCAGTACTTTCACACACAAACAAAGGCTGAACAAGAAAAAACGACTAATATTCTCATTTATTTTGATTTATTAAGCTTTATAGAAATCAGTTATTATATCTATGGCAGATTCTAAAATAATATGTTATTATAATTCTATTATTATCACTTTCTTGACTGATTTTATTTCAAATGGGAAAACATTTGAAGAGAATTGCAGAATTTTGTAAAGAAATTAAGGCTAATATTATTATCAAGTAATCCTCTTCATCTACCATTTACAGATATATGTAAAAGGCCATGACGGCCTGCTGAACAAATAAGATTTGTTTTAGCTCTGAAATTCGATGGGTCTAGATCTGGGGTCGAAGATATCTTATGTCTAAGGGCTGAGTGCATTATATCTATTGTTGGGAAATTACCTAAACCTACTATGATGTGGAAGTTCAAAGAATTAGATACTGTCTAAGGTGATACTTTCAAACTCTGATTGTAACTTAGCTCTCTCTCTCTCTCTCTATATATATATATATGTATATATATATATAAACAGGTCGTTTGACCTATAGCTATTATTTATGGAAATGTGTGCTATGGAAGGTGGAAACGTGCATCTCGGAGGGTAATTTTTATTCTTGAAATCTTAATTAGAGATTTAATTAATTAAAAGTAGAGCTGAAATTTTGCCATTTTTTCCGCTATAATTTCCAAAAATATTCTTACACAAATTTTTTTTCGCCGTTTCAAAATTATAAATTTGTATTTTTAATAATATAACAAATTTAGTGGTAGCATCAAATAATAATAATAAAAAAAATTGTTGAATTTCGGAAATAATATTTTTACTTGATTTTAACATAGTTTACATTATTGCTCTGAAATTCAAACCATTTTCATTGTTTTATCATATTCTTAATTACAGCTTTAATTTTAAGATTTAAAACTTTCGAAGGAGGAATATGTTTAATATATGTGAGTTGTTGTGGTTACTTATAACACTTTACAACCCCGCTGAAGGAAAATTGCCAGTGATTTAAGCCGAAAAGAGCGTCTCTTGTTTGTTCAGCAGTGCCAATTAGGGTCGAGAGTATGACTTGACTACTCCATTCTTCACATTCACTTGCACAACGCCTTTTTACAGGGAGAGGGGCACATTCACACAAATCACAGATAGAACACAGAAGAACAACCATGCCCGAACCGGGACTCCCAGATCACAGGGAAGTCACGCTACCCGTAAGCCAGCACGCCGGCTAATATATGTGTAGTTTACTAGATACATAAAAAAGTGGTTACAATTTCATAAAATTTGGAACATTGATGAAACGGACATTTGCCTATTTAGCAGCACTGTAATGCTATGGAACTGTCTCCATTAGAAAAGCATAGATTCATGATAAACAGATTTTAATTCACACAATTACAATATCGCTGCTTTAATATGAAACAATTTGTAGGAATTATGAAAATGGAATCATAAGAAGCGATTTATCAAAAATTAAATATAAAAATAACTTCTCGAAAACCAACTTGTCGCCTGAGAAGGTCAATCTATACTTATAATACAGTTCAATGTCTGTGAGTGTTGGCGCTCTACAGGCCAGACCGTTGGACCTACAGCTACCAAATTTGGTAGCTGTATACCTTGGAGGTCGGGAATGTTCTCGGAGCCCTTTTTTCGAATTTTTTATTTGAATTTGAATTGATCAAAATTTAAGCGAAATTTCGACGTTTTTCCGCTATAACTTCCGAAAATATGATCGCACAAACATGATTTTTACAGCAATTTAAAGATTAAAAAAATTAGCTTTCTAACGGTATCAGTTTTTTTAATTTATAACATACGCATCTATAACATACGAATTTTTAAAGAAATATTTTAACCATGTTTTTATCACGTGGTTGGATAAAATAAAAGAATGCCGGAAGTACGAATAAAAAAAAATTATCATCGCAAAATAAATCTTAAGAGATGCAAATTTTAACACGTGACTAGATAGAATAAAAGAAATATAAAATGTAATACTTTCTAAAAAAATAAATGCAAAGCAAAGGTTTCTATAATCGCTTGCAATATCTAAATCATTAATTCAATAAATCTTCTTTATTTACTGTAAGCCTGATTGAATTTAGACAAGATATGCATTGAAATCCCGACTTCATGACATATTTTTATAATCGTTTGCAATATCTGTATCATTAATTCAATAATTTTTTTCCATTATAAAATGTGATAGTTTCTAAAAAATGAATGCAAAGCCAAGGTTTCTATAATCGTTTGCAACATTTAAATCATTTATTGAATAATTTTTTTCCCTTTTTCGCTTTCTGTAAAAAAATATTTAATATTTTGGCAACATCACCGAAAATATTTTTTAGAACACATTACTCATGGCGAACCAGCTGGTTGCCAAAGGCGGCTAGTATATTATAAAAATAAAATGCCATTTTACGTATTTGGATATTTATGAGAGTCGAAAATTATTTAAAATGAGCACAAGATTTAGTCTTTTGAAATTTTTAAATATATTCTCCGAAGATAGACGTTGTTCAAACATTTTAGCAGTTTTTAGGACAAAAGCAAAAATTGAAAAAAATACACAAGAGATTAGGATTAAGGAGTGCAGATTATATTTTACAATTGAGTTAAATCGTATATATATACATGTGTGTGTGAGTGTGTGTGTGTGAGAGTTTGTAGCCTTTTTTGTGACATACACAAAATAATAAGAAAAGAGAAATAAAATTATTCATAATAAAATATAAATAAAAGTTATATTGTAAGTAACATTTATTTGGATCAATGAGAAGGATGAAATTTTTTGTGCGATGATGACAGATCGTCAGAATTTGATTCCCTGTTTGCTATTTTTAATCTCAGATGCTGCTCTACGTCCAATAGTTTGTTCCTTTATTTAGACTTAATTTCCACTATAGCTGAAAATGAAACTTCACATAAATATGAAGTTGAAAAAGGAAAGAGATATTTCGGGACTTTTCCTGTTAAGACTGGATACACATTTTTTATTTGTAACCAGAATGATGTTAAGGTTAATTTTCAAAAATCCGTCTGAAGCCAATTCCAACAATTGATTTTTTGGGGGATGACTTTCGCCTCAATTGTACCCCCATCAAACTCTTATTGTATCCCTTGGGGATACCCATATCACACTTTAGGAAACACTGATTTAGATTATTGACGTTCAGGTAAAAGTGAATCCTATCTCTCATATAACGGATTACAATCTTTCTCGAACTTCCCATATTTAGAATTTCATTAAAAAAATCTTATAATTTAACTTCTACACAGTATCTTAGTTTGAGATGCTCTTGTTTGTCGTTACTTATATTGAATGAGACTGAAATTCCCTCATCAGCTAAATTAAACGGCTTCATGTAATCCATTGATATTTTGCAATGAAATGACTCGGTATTATACTTCATATTTAATACCTGACAAATACTCTGCTTCAAGAGCTCATGTGACCCTTTTTTGGTTTAATATAGACGTAGAGGCTCATATATTTAAAGTGGATGATGATTTCATATGAAAAAAAATCCTTTTATATAAACCTCTAACAAATATGAAAAGGAGTAGACCCAAATTGAGATGGATAGAGTCAGTGCAGAAAAGTGCAGAAAGAAACCGTCAAGTGTCAAAAGTAGAATGTGGGGGAATAGAATTCAAAGGAAAGCGCTGGTCTACCCGGAGCTGTCAGCCTCAGAGTCGGCAACCTACGGCTAGCGAGTCGCACGTGGTTCTTTTGATGTAAAGTTGCGGCTCTCCAGTTTCATACAAAAAAAAAACGGATTTTACTGTCAAAAACCTTAAAAAAATAAGAAAAACTATTTTAAGTACCTAATCTCTCAATAGCCTCTATTAACATAATCGTTAATTAGAAATATCTACGCTTAACATGACCGTAATGAGATAAATTTGAACTATTGTTTTGTTCTTAGAGATGAGACTCTGTGACCATGTTTATCTTTCAGACAAATGCATTTCATTGCTACTAGAATTGCTACAATTTTCTGGGCAAACTCGTGGAGAAGGAATAGTAAAAACTGTGTAAAAATGCCTGGAAGACAATTAAATCGATATAAATAAAACCACTTCTATGGCAACTGTTAGAGCTAGGTGCATGAAACACATAAAAGAGTAACATCAATTCTTCAGAAAAAATAAACCACTAAATTCTAACGTTTCATTGCACAATTCATCAAGAAGAGCTTTGTGGTCTTTGAATCGCTTCAGATGCAACTTCTAGATTTGAAAATAAAATTCTTGTGCAGTGGCAAGTTCACAGAACTCAAGAGCAAGTTGGAAGAGTTGGAGATCCAAAAATGCATGTACATCGCGCAGCACAAGTTCACAGCTCTAAAAGAAATTCCGAGAGTTGACACCTTCATATTCGATGTATTTGATAGTCTTCCAGAATGCTACAGTGAGAGGTAAAGAAATTCGTACATGGAGTGCTGACGATTGTCGGGTCGAATTATTCGTGTCAGCATGTGTTCTCTTGTAAGAACATAATAAAAAGTAAATTTAGAAGCAACTAATAATAAGTTTCAATCTAGAATCGAGCTTGAAACTTGAAACAACAAGCTATAAATCAGATTTAATCAAACTTTTTCAAAGGTCTGCATCGACAATGCTCCTATTGATATCTATATATAACTATCTATATTTGTGATTTTATATGAATAATGATTATTCTGTATTTAAAGCCGTTTATTTTAAATGATTAAATATACTATGTAAGCAAATATTATAATATTAAATAGAAAAATCTTTGTGGCTCTTTAAAAACTGGAAAATTTTGTTAATTTTTGCTTTTGGCTCTTTCGTTTCAATAGGTTAATAACCCCTGGTCTGCTCCAATATGATGAGAAATTGAGTACTTGAGCAGACAAGAATATATTATGAATAAAATACGAGGGGAATGCAATGTTTACTGCGACTCAACAAGCTAAGCTTTTTACGAAAAATTTCAGGCTTGGCATTTACGGAAAATGAAATATGACGTGAAAGAAAGATTGACTGATTCCTTTCAAGTATGTGCACCTCCGTGTAAGAAAAAATCCTAATAATTAATTAAAAATATAGGAAATAGAGATTATGAAGTGTAAACGGACGAATCAAAGGTTGAGCATAACTTTTTCCAAAACTTATTGCTATGAACTTAACTCGGGTTTTCAGGTCAAGAGCTTATGGCAATTAATATTACCCCCAACCAGGTCTTGGAACAAGGAGATAAAATAAAAATCTACTCAGATAATAACTCATCAACAGAACCATGAAACATTTTAATATCAGATTATATTTCGTGTTAAAGACTAAAAAAAAAGGAGCACATTAATAACTCGAAGAGATCAATTTGATTATCTTGGGTCAAGGTTCATGCGGGTACCCAGTTGAAGAATTATTCATCTGACGCTTCATGAAAGTGTCTATATTTTTTGGCTAAAAATTGAGTGTCTTCAATCTACTATCTTTATAATTTAGTATAAAAATGATACTAAGAATGTGACAAAATTATTTGAAGTATTCAAAAAGAGACAAAGTGTTTTATTTTTATCTGTTGATTTCAATTTAATTATTAATTAATTACGCTCTTATATGTATGAAACTTTAATACATACTATATGTCACGAAAATTTAATTTAAAAAAATAATAATAATAGTTTTTTCCCATTTTAGATGAGCAAGCATATCAAAAAGTTGAAATAAAATGGGTCTAGAAAGTAATATCGGCTATCCATAATGCTTGAATTTTTTAAAAAAGAATTTCATTTCTTTGGATCGGATGACTAAAACAAGATTGCATAATCTAACCTTTTAATCTACAATACAAGTCATTGACATACCTATAAGTTTCTTAGATTTTAATGAAAAAAATTATAACCATACGAATATGCATTCATACAATTATAATTCATACATCATAATTCAAGATTCAGATTATAGTTCATTAATTCATAATTCATGATTCTAGACGCATCGTACTACGATAATGCTTTAGGCTTGATCGCTTATCTTTACAGGATTTTTTTTATAATTTACACTTTAATGTGTGACAGTGATAGTGTGTGAACATTGCTATTTAATGTCGTCGTAATGTGTGAGCGTATCAGTGCAAGAACCAAACCGCTTGAAGGTATTACTACTCTCAAACGTATTTTTAATAACTATTAAAATTATATAATTGGTACTATTGAAGTTTTTTTTTAAGCTTTTAAACTGGCGCAGAAAAGGTATTTGCTTAATGTTCATAAAAAAAAAGCATAATCTTAAACACAACTTTCTCTCAATAACACAACGTTTTCTGAAGTTATTGAATGTAAAAGTTAAAATGTTGATTAATATAATTTTAAAACTAAAATTTTGAAAAGCATTTGTATGGGAATACTTATTAACCAAGAAGTAAATATGCGCCATATTTAATTATCCCAGGTTCCAAAGTCAAAAAATTTAGAATTTTTTTTACGGATATCGGATTTACATATATAATTTACATATTTTATGCAACCCTATAAATAATATCATGCAAAAAAAGTGCAAGAATATAAAACACCAAACATAAAAGTTTTCATAAATAAATGATTTTATAACTATTTGCTAAAGGATATGTTCATCTCAAGGGATAACATCTTCTATTGGTAATACAATTTGGAATCAACACATAAGTTCGCTTCTACAAAGCAGTGCAGAAAGAATTCAAATACATCATTTCTCAAAATAACTGCGAAATATGTACATTGTTTTACAAAGAAACAGAAATAATAGGTTAAGTTTTCATTTGAAAGCTATGCACATTTTAATATAGTTTGCATACTATAAATGCAATATAATAAATGCCTTAATAATTTTGATTAAAATTTGTAAACATTCCAACTGGATAGATGCACAAATTCAGAGACAGTGATAATTCTATTTTCGAAGCGACAAGCTGTTTTCTGCAGCATTATATTCTTGTTTTATTTAAATTTTCATAGTCCAATGAACTTTAAACTATCGCCTGAAAACAAACATAATTTTTTTAAAAGTAAAAATATCAAAACTCCTTCCAATGCACTTATTTTTCATGAAATGGTGTTGCCACATGATGATTTATAAATTGAGCTTTACTTTGTCAGCATATGAAAGAAATAACATGTCGAAAATATATCCCAAAATCACTGTGATTTCCATAGACGTCAGTTATCTACAATTCTTACTGCTGATTCGAATATTGTATTTGAAATGGGAAAGTGAATAACGTAATATATGCTTGCCAAATTTTATTGCATCGCTTTTCTAACATAAAAAAATCACACATTATCTTTTCTTCTTCCTTGTAACGTTAAGATATGCTTTAGTCATCATCCTTAGTTTTCCATCAGACCAAAATCGATTTGGGGATGAGGAGGAAAGGGCGTGTCCCTAACAGGCCATTACTTTTTTTATTATTTTTATTTTCCTCTTCACGTGAAGCTTCCGAGGGCCGTATCAGCCCCAAAGAAAAAGTGCGTAAAACACCAAAAGCAAACAATGTGAGCCCCATTACCATGATTGAGATGGATTGCAAACGGAAGAGTGGAAACATCCTTTCGATGTTCGGCCGTAGAGATATCGTAAAGCATTTTTCAAATGACGAACTAAAGATAAAAAAGTGTCTCGCCTTGGCTCGTCCAGAAGGGCCCTGAAGAATAAAACACTCCATCCTTATCTGTTCCCCTCCCTTCTAAATAGAGAATGCCATCAACAAATACCTTAAAATTTGAAATTGAATTCAATCTTCACTTGAGGACTTTGACACAAGGGCCCGAAGCAATTTGATGAAATCCTTTGGGAAAGTTTTGTTTGTGCTGCTTTTACCTGCCTGCTTTGATATATTGTATTATTTTGTTTTAGATATTTTCATAATTCTTCTTTCATTTCTTATTAATCAAAGATTTGCATAGATAAAAATTCATACTAGGTGAGAATTTACAAAATTATTGCTTTATTGTAGTAAATAATTAATGAAGCAACATTATGCTTGAAAACGCTGCATTTTGAATATCGATTGAATTCTGACTTTCTTCAGAAGACAAATACCTAAGGATAGGTAAAATTATCAATTTATGTTACCATATTTGCTTAGTAAGGCTTTGAACTTATTCGCAAAATCTCATTCCATATATCGCATTTTAATTGAATTAATGACTCTAATTTAAATGAACTCTGAGTATATCAAGGTTTTAGAGTAGTGTTACTGTTACTGGTAGTTGATTAGGATGGTTTAACTGGATAATATGGAGTCCTCTCTTTTGCCAGTTAAAAATTATGGGTAAGGGCTTTACTCACAATTATGAAAAATTTAATGATGATTAAATTTCTGAATTTCACTGATAATAAAAGTGCTTCACATTATTTTAACATATTTCATTATATATCTATTTATGAAACTGTTAATTTAAATTAAAGGATTTTATATTCATAAGGCGAAAACAAATAATTCAAATAAACCACATATAAATATTTTCTTTTTTATATGTGGTTTCAGGCACTGTATTGATTTTATTAGTACTCTTATTTCTCTTATTTCTTTTTTAGTTCTGAAAGATAGAATAGTAGTACTGTATGTGTGTTATATAGTTGTAACGCCTCGGCTAGGAATCACCGAAAACCAAAAATTCTCTTTGCTCATTTTGTCACTCTACAGTAACGGCACTGACTTTCCGACTTGGCTACACTTCCTACTTTCAAAACAACTGAAAAATTCTTAGTAAGCCTCTATTACGTGTCTTAAAAGCAAAGTTATATTGCTTTAATTAATGCAATTACTAAAATAATTCTACATATTAAAAACTTTTGCCATTACTGCCTAACAGTTGGGTCAGAGTTTCTTTCAATCCATAATAGTGACTCTTTTCAGTTTTCTTTCAATCGAATTAAAAATTCATGCATTTCGACTTTTGGTCTTCAGATAAGTAGTTTTTGGAAGCAAGGCGTTTTGCAAGCATAAATAAATTTAAAAATCAGATTATCAGCTTAAGTCTGGCATTTAAAATGAAAATAAAAATGGAATTCCGTTGAATTTCGATAAACTTTCTTGAGAAATTCAGCAACAGAAATCTCATTAATTATTCTCATATTTTATGAAATAAATACTACTGTTTTATTATCTCACAATTAAAATGGTCATCTTTGCATGATGTTTGATGAGGGAAAAATAATCATCTTTAAGAAATAATCTTTATAATGATTTAATTTTACTTTAACCAGGCAGTTATTTCTCCACGACATTCTTCTTAGAAAACATACACTGTGGGAGCTGTTAATCTGACCATTACTCGTGTTCTGTACGGCAGATATTTCTTCACTGATTACGTTATGATAATCTCTTGACTGTTTGGCAACTAAGCTGGTAAACAAGAGCTCGACGGTGAGTAGGCAAGACTTCTCACATTCATTTATTTTTTTAATGTTTTCATATTAGTTAAGTAATGTTTTATTCCTGTAGAAACTTATATGTCATTAGTTAATAACTATATGTTAAGTATTGATGATGGTCTTAGTCTTTTTTCACAATACTGTATCCTGGAGACATGCGAAAGGCCACATTCGTATTAAAAAGTAGTCCTAAATAATACGAAATTGATATTGTGTAAAAAGTTATTTGTGTTTGTAATGCCTTTTCATGTAAGATATTCCAATTAGTATAATTATATATAAAAATCTGTTTGTAAGAATTTGTGATATTCCAAAAAATGTTAACTATAAAATGCGCAAAAATTCTTTTTTTATATAAAAATATCTTCTATATTTAGAAATTAAAGTTTTATCTATATTTAGTTAGTAAATATATTTTCATCTTAGCAAAATTTCAAGATTTTAATTAAATAGTCTTTACGTTAAGATGGTAACAAAGAACTAAAAAAAAAAGAATAACTATTTTCTTTTTAAAAATTCCTGCAAATGAAAATGCCCAAACGATTTTCTTTCTTTAAAACTTCGTAAGCCATTTTTACAAGTCTCATTTCGAATATTGCATAGTTATTTTTGAACTTGGCATATTATAATCTGCTTTTTCATCAAATAAATTTGCCCTAAGAATTAAAACTTGACATTTCTTTAAATGCTAAAAGAGTAACTTTTTTAAAATAAGAATGCATTAAAAATATTTAAAAAAGTGTTGTCAAAACATTTTGAATTTTGATTAATATTGAGACGAACATGTTAAAAACAAATATTTTAGAAATTGTTAAAATTTATTAATAACTCAACTCCTGGTATCATATTTTTGAGATTTCAGTGAGTGTTCGAGACAGATTTCTCCACTTTTATTGAATTCCGAAAAGTTATGGTGAAATATTTCATCATCACAACAAATTTCCAGACGTCTGTGTCAACAGAAAATGAAGAACAGTTCCACTTTCAGTAAAATTAAATTTTGTAAATCCAGATTTTATTTCCCACTTTAATAAATACAAATATTCAGAGTTATGAGTCTTTGCTTTACGAAGAATATACTATGAATTTTTTTTTATTCTTCAGATTATTGCGAAAACTAGACTTCACATACTCTGCATAATTTTCTTTATTTTTAATATAAATCTCATTTGAAATAAATATCTTCCCTGATTCTAGAAATGGTTGACTAATAATCTTGTTTAGCTTCAATTGAAAAGATAACTCTTCAACTCCGCATGAACTCAATTTTTAAAACTTATTAGAATTTTTGCAGGAAAATAGTATTAGTTTTTGCTGATTGAATAAACTAATACTAATAATAAAGCTGACAAATAAGAATTTATTATTATTATTATTATTTAAAAAAATCAATTTCATTTCAAAATTATTTTCTTTGCATATCTGTAGTATGGTTTAGCAGTAAAATTCTAAATCAGGCCAGAAATAAACACACATTAGAATTATACATGCAACTTTGCAATATGAATTCTCATTTTACTTACCTAGAGTAATCCATATTCACATGATTAGTAAAGAATTCTGTTCCAATCTGTATTGTGTCGTGACTTATGGCATTTTACAAGCGCGCTGTCAGTTATCTGTCAGCGATTTAAGTCAAGGGAGCGTCTCATGCTTTTTCAGCAACGCCAACTAGGACAAAGAGTACAACTTAACTACTTCACAGTACATATTAGCTTACACAATCACTTTTTACAGGGGAGAAAATTTACACTTTCACAGATAGAACCAGAAGAAAAACAATCACTCCCGAACCGGTATACCTAGGTCACGGCGAAAACACGTTACCCCTATGCCAAGACATCTGCTCTATTCTGTTCTAAACTACTGAACTTCTTCTGTTCCACAAATTGCTTAACACCATTATACAAACCCCGAAACAGCATATTAAATGATCATTTCAAAATTTCCTTGATCTCAACTCAACTACTTTCTTTCCATTGACTCTCCTCTGCTTGTTCCTCGATTTAATCTGGTTTCTGTGACAGGATAAAGTAGCTTTTAGAAGCATTCTAGCTGTTTCTGGATCCTTCGTTTTTGTCGCCAAATAGTCACCAAGTCATTAACTTAGTATATATTCAGCATCTATTAAAGCTATCTGTTAAACTTTCTTGCTTACCTTGAAATTAACTCCGTAGGGAAGTAATACCCCGAATTCTTAACTATATCGTACAGCAGGATTTTTTAAATTCCACAGTTTAAAATTAATGACCCTCCTTCTACAACGTTGTATTATGACATGCTCGCAACAACTTGTTTTCGGTGCACACATAAAACTATTTGCATCATAATATAGGAAGTTTAATTTGTACATGGTATTCATATTTATCCATGTCTCTCCTTTTACTGTTTTGCGTCTATATTTCTAGATTACTTACACTGGTTTACTATGCAAGAAATCTAGAAATATAATGTAAAAAAATCTTAAAGGAGGAGAACCGTTCTGGCAGAGTTTTTAGCTTACTTCAAGATTACTATGCAAGAAATCTAGAAATAAAATTTATATATAATGAATAATCATGATATGTAATTTGCACATACTATTTATATGTATCCATGCCTATCCTTTTACTGTTTTGTGCCCATCTAAAGGAGGAGAACCGTACTAGCAGAATTTTTAGCTTACTTGCATAGGATTACTATGTACGTAATCTGGAAATAAAATGTATATATAATGTATAATCAGGATATGTAAGGAGTTTATGAGAACTATTTATAAGTATCCGTGCCTCTCCTTTTACTGTTTTGTGTCTATCTAAAAGTGAAGATCATTCTGGCTGAATTTCTAGATTATTCGCACATGAATACTAGATTTCTTGGGTGGGGTTTTAGATTACTAGATCTAAAAGTGTTATGTACTTCTGTTCCAATAATATAATACTATTCTCATATACAAACATTCAATTTTATAGATTTTTTAAAACGATTACATATGACAATAAAAATACACTACCATTATATTGCAACATTAATTTCAAGAAGAAAAGGCTTTATACTGCAAAATGTGATAAGTCCATTTCTTTAGACTTGTTTGTTAGACTTTACTCGGAAATTTCGCGAAGCCCCCTGATCCACATAAAAGCGGGAAACACTAGGAGGGGGTGGAAGCACTATCAAACCACACCCTGTCTCCATCACTCTTGTTTCATATCCCCCAAAACACTGTAATCATCGTCATCACTAGGAGTAAGGTGTTCATCACGCTAAGTATGTGCGATAGGAAATGCCACTCGCCCTGTATCTCTGTCTAATAAGATCCTCACGCATGCTGTTGCGAAGAAAGGCCTGTTCTTAATTGAAAGAAAAGTAAAATGTCACACAGCACGATAAATATCGTTTTGTGATGACAAGAATGAACAGGTTTTTCATTGTTATTGTGTGCCTGCTCCAGTTATGTATCCATGATGAGTGTACAAACAAATGGAAAAACATTATTACTGCATTAGCGGAAAAGAATGGGAAAATATGAGGTTTGACTATTGGGTCACGAAACTGTATTTGCTTCCGTATTATGTCAAGAAGTGTAACAAATATAAAAATCGATTGATATTTCTTAGCGATGCTGGATTTTTATCTGCTGGTGCATTGATAAAATGATATAAAGATTATCTCAATGCAATTTATAAATCTTGTTTGTTCTCAATGCAATTTATACATTTTGTTTGTTCATCAATGAAGCTTAATAAAGATAAAAGACCAAAGACAGATCGATATTACCAAAGTGTGTTTGAAAAGGAAATGTATTGCCAGATGAAGTTCCATAAAAGTGACAATAGAATTGAGTTTATTCATTCCTATATTCAATACACAATATGAAAGAAATTGGCTATAAATGAGATTTTTAAGAAACATGCTTTTTGTGTGATTAATATCAATGATAATATTTTTATACAAATCTATTAAATGTTTAATTATCTACAATATTCGAATTTTTTTGTTTAGAATGTTATTTTAAGGGATTATAGCTGTCCGGAATAGTTGGGTGGTAGGGTGCTGGATTCGCGTTCCTTGAATTATAAGATGGAATCTCGCTGGTGAAAGACTTTCCCTCTCTCTCTCAGTGTGTGGTGTGCTATTAGCACACATAAATCTGCCACAGCCACAAAGTCCACCGAGACGGGGGAATACCACTGCTGCTACTGTATCAGAGGTAATCGTTATCTGATTCAGGTCTAAATTATTATATGTGAATGAAATTCATGAATTGTCTGCCCTGTGAAAAATGTTGTGACGCATGAGTAGCTATTGGTCCTAAATGGCGCTGCTGTTAAACAAGAGATGCTTTCTCGGTTTAAAATCGCTGACTTCGGCAGCGGGTTTGTCTATGACCCATGCCATTAGCAGCAACAACAAGGCGTTAAAGATGAAAAAAGAGCTGGAAACAACAAAATATTATTTTTTAAAAAGTAAAGAACTAAAAAAAATTAAAATGTCAGTTTTTTTGTTAAAATTTTTGATGGAAATATTGAATTAATTCTGCTGCCACTTTTGCAACATTTCATTTGGCAATGCTGCCAGATATTTCATATATGCAAATTGCTTTTTGAATGCTTTCTAATGGAAGCTTTTGTCACTATCATGACTATTACTATATATTATCTAAATTCATGCTAATCAAGAAATAAAATAAAAGGTGACTCTAATGCAATTTATAAATTTTGTCCATTCATTTATGCTTCAAAACGAAAACTTGCATTATTTATTCTTATTTGAGTATTTAACCTTTGTTAGACTAATATATTGCTTTGAGAATATTTTTGTCATTTTTTGAATAAAATAGAGAATTAAATTGCATGTTTTTCGTTTATTTGAAGTATAACAATAAATAATAAACTGCTGTAAAATTTATATTGTTTACATAAAATCTTTTTGTGCAGAAGTCGGATAATGATCTCAAAATCAGATGGTAATATTTTAAAAAATTATGATACGAGATTTCGTCATTTCACTACATTTCTCCTAAATGGAAATCAATTAGACGAATGAATATTGCAAATATATCTTTGCTCTATATTGTAGTTTCGCTTATATATTAAAAATAGATGTGGGATTAATAAACTTTAAAGATTAGATTATTAAACTTTTTATTCTCATTAACCTGCTTTTATTTCAAATATTGGTGAAGTGATTATTGGTTTAGAGATAAGATCAAAAAAAGATCATCATTCCAATTTTGAGGTCGGATTTTCCTAAAATCAGCCAAATATGTTTTCATTTTTTAGTAGTAAAAAGACATCGTTATCTTCTTATTTTATTGTATTTTGAATCTGCTCCTGCTTATGTGAGATTAAAAATTCAATAAATAACTGCTGTTCGAGACTGATGAACTACTTTGTTTTCAGTCTAAACTAGATGTTTGGTTTATTTTCGATTTACATTTATTCAAGAGAATAAACTTCATTTTCATATTATTTAGATTTCAGTCAGAAAGGAACCAGTTTCCAGTTATATCCGAAATCTAATCACACTATTTAGTCTACTCTATGACCTTTCAAATAGTACTTACTATTGCATCAAACCATATTGTGAGAAAAGTATGACTACTACAAAATTAGCATTTTCATTTCTCGCTCGCAAATGCAAATATTTCACGTTTCACAGATTTTTATATCCTCTGTTTTCTTCCTCATCTTCAATATACTCTGAAAGTGAAATTTTGAACAAAAATCAAAATGAATTGAATCAAAATATTCTTTTTACAGCAAATACCTGTTAGAGTTCCAAGTAAATGTCGTTAAAGTTTTTTTTTAGATTTTTAACTAAAAATAAACATTATTTTTCCTTACTAATTTCGGAGTATATTATTACAAATAAATTATTTTTACGTCAGTTAAAAAAAAATTTCAGTTATCCAATTTTATTTCTGTACAATTTTTTAAAATAATTTTAAAACAAAAAAATATTAAGATTAACTTTTTAAAACATTTTTATAATTATTCTTTTTCTTATTTCAATTGCTGGATTTATGTTCAAGCGAATTGCGCCGATAATGAATATCAATTTATAATTAATTTGTTCTTATTTGTGTAGAACAGATAAATTAGTAGTAATGGTACATTATTATGCTAATTAGATTTATCATCGATATGTAATTAATGATGAATTAATTATCTCTGTTATGAATTCGGCCAGAGCTATGGGTATGAAGTTAAAATAATTGAAGAAGTTTTTTTGAATACTTAGAGGAGAAATTTAATAGAAATAAAAAAGGAAGAAGTATGTTTCTGAACGTCAGATAAGTAGTCTGTCGGCCGAGTAAAGCGATTTTCGCATAAAATATATTCGCATGAGTCCAAATCAATCCGAAAATGCTATTGGGAAACAGAAAATTAACATCGGAACACACATTTCAGGCTCAGCACGACGGCAAGCCAATAATCCATGATTAAGAAAGCGTTTGGCCATAAAATACACCCATATTTATTGATTTGTCGCGTTGTGAGTATTTGGTTCAGGGTCAAATTCTGTTCAATGCTGACATTTGTTGAAGAGTTATTTACTTGGAAAACGAACACAGATAAAGAAATAAAACAAATAAAAAGAAAGTGCGACACTACACAGAACCATCTTGCTATGACAGATGAATTTGTTTATAAGAATGTGTTGAAGAAAACTTCCGCTAAATCGTCTGGCAACACTTGACCCTTGTCTAACCTTCAGACATATCACTGCATGACGTCATTTTTGGCACACGTTCTCAGTAATAAAATTAACAAAAATCAGATGGAAAGATTTAAGATCAATAAAACTGTCCTCTTGAGATAAAAGTCCGCATCCTCATTAGTCACAGTTTCATTTTCTCAATTTAAATATTTTGTTCCTTATTAATTCATTCGGAACTTCTCAGAAGTCTTATCGAATTTTGAAATAAATGGCTTTTGATAAATTATCGTCTACTAACGTTCAGTTTATTTATAACTGAATGGAAAAAGAAAATTTGATTTAAATGTGTTCTTATTTCATAAAAAAATATTGCCACTTTTTCTGAGAGAAGAATATTTTTATGCAAAATATGAATTATTAAATTTCTGCAATAATACATTCTTGTTAACAAAAGGATTTATAACCTTATTTGTAAAGCAATTGTATCAAAATAAATTATTTCATTCGCACTAAGTAATAGACGAATAAATGTTTTATTATCAGTGAATTAAAAAATAATGAAATATCTAGATCTATCTTGTTCTTTGTGTTTACAAGCAATCGTGCTCCTATCTAAAGAGACATAATTCCAAAACGCATATTTACTGAACGGAGCAAGATCTGAATATTGATGATTTATTAAAATCTCATAATCGAAAATTTTGTGAGTTAGAATATTTTCTCTCTGTACATGTCGAGTAAAAGTAAAAAATGGAGCAAAGAAATGAAATATTATAATTTCAATGACTGGAGTTCAAACAAAAAGAACCCTATGAATTTGTACAAAACTGTTTTGGTTATGCTAAAAAATAGGAAATATTAGTTACTGTATTTTTCCTTCAGTCTCATCCTCAATTTAATGTGAAATGATAAAAAATTTCAAGATTTTTCAATCACAATTTTTTTAAAAAAATGAAGTGTTTTATATCTAAAAAAGTTATATATATAAAAAATTCGATTTTCATTTTTTATATAATCGCAGCAACATTTAATCAAATTCAATGGCTAAATATTAATTATCTATTATATTAATATTGGTGATATATTACATTTTAACTAGAGAAAAATCTTGATAAAAGTATCATTCCAAGACTGCATTTCTTTTATAAAATTTCCATAATGGAATAGATATTTTATATCAATCAATCACAATTTTTTTCGGAATTATTTATATCGCAATTCAACTCTCGGAAATTATTTATATCGCATTATCGCAACACATGTATCAAATAATAAATTTCAAAGATTATTGTATTGTTACTCTCTTTACTTTCAAATAAATGGTTTAAAAGAAAGGTTTAAAAATTACGGAAAAAATTTTGCCCGTTATTCAAATGACACTGAAAAATTTACATGAACTATACAAATTGTTTCAGTGATTTAGATTTATTAACCTTCGTTCTAATGTCATTACACATACACACACAGATCTCTCTCTCTCTCAGTATATACCGGGTGGCCAGAAATAAAACACCCCTACTCTGACCTCCCTGGATATCGAACTACTCAGTGTAAAGGCTTGAAAATTTGTGGACATACTATTCAAAAAATGGGGAAACGGATTTCACGAAAAAAAAATTTAGTTCCAGAAATCACCGATAGGTGGCGCTGTACCACTGGACGTATGCTGAAAAGACACAAAAACACGTTTTAAACACATTTTATTTGAAAGTACCAAGCATACATGAAACAAGGACGTTATCGATGCAGGGAATGCTGCTCAATATGGTTCCCTGCCTGAAGATGTAAAATGTGAAGTCTGTGGACAGCTTGTTCAACTGCGGATCGTAACTGGTCATCTGAGATGCTTCTCACATGCAGACTGATACTCTCTTTCAAATCTGCCAAGGTTATCAGACGTTCTCGATAAACAAGGTTTTTTAAGTGTCCCCAAAGCCAAAAATCACACGGATTAAGATCCGGTGAACGAGATGGCCAAGTTGTCGGAAACGCGCGACTGATTATTCTGTCAGTGGTGAAATGTTGGCGAAGAAACTGTTGCACAGGGAGTCCAATGTGTGGAGGTGCTCCATCTTGCATAAAAGTAATGGTGTCAAGGCATTGGCGCTGCTGGAAATGGGGTACAACAAATGTTTCGAGCATCCTTTTGTACCTGTTGGCCGTCACGGTACATGTCTCAAGGCCATTGGAAGTAACCTCTTCGAAAAAGAACGGTCCAAGGATGAATGTGGCTGTGAATCCACACCAGACTGTAACTTTCGGTGAGTGGAGTGGAATCTCTTGGAAGGTACGGGGGTTTGTCGTGTCCCATATGCGACAGTTATGGGTGTTCACTGTTCCACTGAGGTGGAAATGGGTCTCATCGCTCCACAGAATCTGCCACGGCCACGATGCATCCACTTCAACTCTAGCAAGAAATGTCAATGCAAAGGTCAGTCGCATCTCCCTGTCTGTGGCCAGCAATTGTTGATTAGGGCGGATTTTGTACGGGAAACAATGCACCATTTTTCTGAGTACGTTCCACACTGTGCTATAGGGAACACCCAAGTGTCGTGACACTGCACGTGCACTACTGCAGCCTAAAACATTATCCATTGACTGTTCAACAATACCGGTGGCAACATCTTCAACGACATCTGAACGAACCGGTTTGCGTCCTCGACCAGGCTGAACTCCAAGATGTCCAGTTTCCTCGAATCGAGCGATCATTCTCCTGAGAGCTTGTGGAAGCAATGGTCCCTTACGCAAATCCTTAAGTCGGCGAAACTCTCGAAGTGCTGCTGGAGCATTTCCTTTATTCTCGTAAAACAACTTCACAAGCAAAGCGCGTTCTGGCAGCGTGACAGCCATCACTAATAAGAATGACATTCCCCACCTTTTAACTTCTTTTATACCCAGAACATGGCTTCTAACCATGCTTTATGCAAATTTTTCTGGTTACAGTATGAAATTGCAGTTACAACGGGAGTTCTAGCTTCTTTACTATTTTTATTTTCCATAAGGGGCAGAAAAATTAAAAAGGAAGCATGGAAGCATTCCATTCCGCATAAACATTTTAATTTTTATTATTATTTGTGTCTTTTGATCATAGTTCCAGTTGTGCAGCGCCACCTATCGGTGATTTCAGGAACTAATTTTTTTTTCGTGAAATCCGTTTCCCCATATTTTGAATAGTATGTGTACAAAATTTTGAGCCTTTACACTGAGTAGTTCGATATCCATGGAGGTCAGAGTAGGGGTGTTTTATTTCTGGCCACCTTGTATATATATATATATATATATATATATAATTGGAAATACTATTTGTTTTTTTTTAATTGTCACATTTTTCTTCTCATTTTAAACATGAGTACGATTAAGCGGTTAAAAGCAGATTTGTAAATATACAAGGTGATTATAATTAAACTTCCCCTGTAAATAACATCCCACAACACAAACGGATGAACGGATTGTAGTGAAATTCTGTGTATAGGCTGTACACGAAATTCGATTGAGGAATTTAAAAAAAAAAATCCTTTCAAATATCCACCAGACGGCGTCTTTACCTGAAAAACATTAATTTTTACATATTAAATGCCCAAAAAAGGAATTTAGAAACAATATTAACAATCCAGAAAAAGAATTATGAGTTATAAAATGTAAAATCAGGAAAAGCTGTGAATTCTCGGAAAAAAATGTCGAGTTTTGCATTTTTGCGAAGAAGAGAAAACTTTATTCAAAACAAGTTAGGATAAGGAATGTTTGCAGTCGTCATGTTTTATGTTGATGTTTTCTGTGGTAATGATTTTGGTATCTTGTAGCGACACAGAACTCCATAACGCTTCATGTGAGATACATCACAACTGATAAGCTACGATCTGCTGTTGAACACACTGTCAATTGACCCGAAATTTTGCAGGTGATTGAGGGTCTTATGGAGCACCTTTTCTACATCAGCTTGGGCACGATTAACCACTGGTCGTGTTGTGCAATTTCGTACTAATCTGTTCTTGTTTCGGGAAACTGAACTTTTTTCCTCTTAAAAAGCTTACTGATATTTTTTCCTTACTTTTACAATATGGTTAGATTAGATATTAGTCAATAAATGTTAATATTGTTTCTGTATTCTCCTTTGGACGTTTATCGTGTCAAATTTAATATGGTTCCGGAAAAAGCGTTCTCTAGTGGACATTTTGAAACATTTTATTTTTTTCGAAATTCAGTTACCAAATCTCCTGTATAGTCTATATACAAAATTTCATTGCAATCCGTTTACTAGTTTTCATTGTATAATGCTGTTTATAGTAGAAGTTTAATTATAACAAGCCTGTAGATGTATTTCTTTAAATATATTGCAAAATTATTTAAAATATTTTCTTTCACCGTCAAAATTGCTTGAATAAAGCACATTTTTAATTTATCTTATCGCTGGCACATCCCTAAAGGTATTAAACATTGCTTTAGATCTTATTCAAATGTTTTCTAAGACAACGCTTTAAAAAGAATGCTATATTTAGTCTCAATCATCGATATATCTTACACAAACGCTAATTTGAAAAAATATATATATTTATCTTACTTGAAGTATTATATCGAATGATATCTTTTAAAAACAAAGATTCTTGTTAATTAAAAAGAATTTTAAAAAGACATGGATTTTAATTTTGTTTTTCCTTTTTTGAATAATTGTATTTCGGGGTATTTTATTTTATTTATTGCGATATTTTTTATGTCATTGAACACATGTTTAAGAAGAAATATAAAAAAAAAACGTTTGAATTTATTAACTTCTACATTAAACCATTTCTTTATCTATATCAAAGAATTTTAAAAAGGAAAAAATCAGATTCGCAGACAATTTATTTTCAGGTCAATCTGTCAAAGAAAATCGAAGTAAAAATTCAAGTATAATTTTTAGAATAATTTAAAATAATTTTCTACCAAGGCATAAACTACAGAAGGTTTCAAAATATACTTTGAATCGATAAATCTATACTAATGTTATAAATGTGAAAGTTTGGATGGATGGATGTTTCTCAATCACGCCAGAACGGCTGAACAGAATTGGATTAAATTTAGCACAAAGATAGATTATAGTCAGGAATAGAGCTTAGGCTATTTTTTATTCCAGTTAATTTAGTGCTTGATTTTTATTGATTAAAGACTAATTTCGTGCCAAATCCCACCAAAGAGTAGTAAGGTTCCAGTTTTTATTCCCAACAAAAATAAGGTTAAGCTTAGCAAAATTTCGACTGAATGTTTGAAACGATTCTATTTGTTTTCTTTGAGCTTGATGTATTTAAAATTAAATGTTGTTAATTAATCGATCTTTCAGATTGATTCTGAAGTATTTTAAATTGAAAGAAAACAGAATAAAAGAAATAAAAAAAAATTATAATCTGCATTGCATTGCCCCAACTGACATAGGAAAGTCGGACATGTACGTTACGTTAACTAGCGGTGAAGTTTAGTTCAGTTATATTAACGTCCCGTTTAAAGCAACACGAGGGCTATTTTGGGACGGACCTCGTAATTTTGAACCACGTCAGATGACGAGGATGACACCTGAACTGGCACCCCCCTCTCCACACCACGCCACACCAGTGGGAGGACATTTGGCCTGACAGATTTAACTTGCAACAGACCCCCTCACACGACGGTTTTTCGGCGGAATCGAGTCTCGCACCTGAAACCCTCCGGTTCCGAAGCCGAGACTTTCCCACCGGGCCACAACTAGAGGTGAAAGTTCACTTGTGATTGTTGACAACTGTATTTTCATTTAAATAAAAAGTTAAAAAATTATGTGTATATTACTGTTGTAGCCATCTGAATCTCGATCAATAAATAAAATGGATTTGAATGGACTTGGTTTGCTGTTTCGTTTTATTTTGTGTATACAATGTAAATAATTTTTTTTGCATTAGTTGTGGGTTTTTGTTATTAAATTGTATTTATATTATATATTTTTCGTATATGTTTATACTTTAAATGTATCGTTTTTAGGGTAGGTTTAATTTTTTTATTTGTCATTATTTGATAGTTTTTCGTACATATACATCAAAATTTCCACGCGAACAGAGCCGCTTTTAATAGCTAGTTAAATATAAATATTAATTGAAAGACTCAAGTAAAGTTTTCTACATAGTATTAAAAAATTATTAGTCACTTTCGAACAATTGGTCTAGTGTAGCAAAAATACATACATTTTAAATTTTGAATAAAATAAATGATTTAAAAAAATAACTCACATAATTTTAAAAACATATAGACCTTTTCCCATTTTAATAATTTTTTCTGAAATAATTGTTAGTCAGGAATTTTCTTTTTTGAGGCTCGGAAATAAAATTCCCTTAGAGTTAAAACAATAGCTTTTCATCAGAAGCAGATCATCAATTTAGGAATGAGCGGTGCATTCAAATATAATAAAAATGATGTATACAATTTCGAATCATTAGCCTGAAACATCGTAGTATGATAGTATTCTAGATTAAATCAGTTTAATTTTTTTAGGTTGATTTGAATCTGAAAGCATTGTTACGAAAATAAAAGCTAAAGTAAAACTTAAAATAATGTGAAAATGGATTTTGCATGTTAAAGTTTCAAATTTACTTAGGAAAACATTAAAATTTCGATTGATTTCTAATTAATTAAAAATTAATACTAAGAATAAAGAATTATAATTTTTAGAAAGCACCTATTAGTTTGAAAGTCACTAAATGTAAATTTTGTGGCTCAAAGGGTAAAATAACTTCCCATTCTACGTTTTACAATTTTTAGTATTACGCAATTTATAGATAGTATACAAGATTTAGAGAATCTCACTTAAAACATTTTTTTTGAACTTTCTTAAAGAATATTTACATTCAATATTAAATATAACTTATTTTTTGTATCTTAACAGTATGTAATAAATAAGATTAAATATCCATTCAATTTATTTTTTTACTTGTTAGTGAAGGAACACACTGAATGAAAAATGCTCTTGAAAAATATGTTTGGTTTGCCGGATGGAAAACCAAAATTGTTGCCCATTTAAATAAAACTGCAGCAAAACAATTTTGCGAAATTTTAAAGAAATTTTTAAAAAATTAAGCAAAATAAAACAATTTTGAAAAAGGGAGAAAGAAAAACAAGCAGCAAGCGAAGGAAAAAAAGAAGCGTACTAATTTTTGAACTTTTCTACAAAAAGGAGTAAGCTGTTCCGCTGGCAGAATTTTATTTGCTCTATTTAAATAAAATTGAACATACATACTAACATAATTTCTGAATTTTGACCTATATCGAGTAGCACAGCTGTCTTTCAAGTATAAGATCAAATAACTACTGTATTTCTAAATAAAAATAGACATTTCGTTTTGTTGATAAATGTTGAATGTCAATAACCACAAAAAAATATATCGTTTTTTGGCATTAAAGAAAAAAAAAAGAATGAAATACATAAACAAAATGTTTCAAAGAAAATTGGATATACACTATTGCAAAATATGAGTTGATGAATTGTTATCGAAATCTCTAATTACTTACATTTTGATTGTTTTCATTTCAAGAATTCGAAGCAATGCATGAAAAAACAGATTTTTTTTCTCAAGTTCTTTGTAAGTTATAAAATTGAAATTTAATCCATAAGTGTGCAGATCAAGATTAGCGTAATTATACTTGACAGGAACATATATAATCTAAAAATTAAAAATCGTCTGGTGTTATTTGAAGTTACAGACGAAAATAAAAAAAGTAGAAAAAACATCTGCTTTGGATATTTCGGACAGCAAGCAATGGAATCAAACGTTCGTTGTTCCATTCCTACTGTTGTTCTAAATTTTGAGTTATCACAATAAAATTAATGAATTTAGATTTTACTTTTAATATTATTTTACTTTGGTTGGTTGGTTGGTTTTTATGGCGCAAGGACCAAATATGATCATACTGCGCCAAACATTTGTTAAACATGGCATTCGTATTAAAAGTTTAAGGCATTTAAAGGGGAAAAAAATTAAATCTGATGTAAAATTTTAATATCTTTTAAAAAAGCAAAGATATTTGAATGAGGGTTATCTCCTAAAATGTCATTTAAGTTAAGAACAGTCGTTCCAAAATGAACTTGTCGTTGTATACTAAAATCACGGCATTCACACAGAATATGTCTGACTGTTAAAACAGAATTGCATTTATTACAAAGTGGTGCATGATCAGAGTGCAAAAGATGTTTTTGAGTCAAATAAGTGTGGCCTATTCGAAGTCTCGTAATAATAACATCTTTCTTTCTAGTCACAATTTTATTTTTGAAGCCTTTGACAGATGGCTGTATCTGAAACAGTTTATTCGTATACAGATTTTCCCATGTAGATTGCCAGAATTTATTTTGAATTATTTTTATTACTTGTAAGGCATCGGATAAGGGAACAAAATTTTCTTTTAGCAGAGTTGGGCTTTTTGCTGCCTTGTCAGCTTTTTCGTTTCCTAAGATTCCGACATGGCCAGGAATCCAACAGAACTTAATTGTAAAATTATTTTTTAGTGATCTATATATGTGAAAAATATTTTGTACTAAGGGATGGCTTTCCGATGACACATTTTTAAAAGCTGCAATACTACTTTTAGAGTCAGTATATACAATAAATTTAGAGGGGGTTAACGTTGCAATCTTTTGAAGGCTTAGATATATTGCATAAAGTTCGGATGTGAAGACAGAACAGAAAGGATGAAGTCTTTCTGATATGATTACATTACGAAAAACTGCTGCTGAACCGACATGATTGCCATATCGTGAACCATCTGTATAAACAGCTTGAAAGGAATGATACTGTTGTCTGTGTTCATAAAAAAATTTCTGAAACATCACGTCTGATGTTGATGGTTTCAGAAAGTGTATAAAATCATCGACAAAATCAAAAGATAATTCCTGCCAGGGAGGTGGACCGTTAATATTTACAGCAACCGGGAAGTCTTCAATTTTGAATGATCGCAAAATCTCTCCAACACGGAATCCAAAAGTTGGAGTAAAAGACAATTTCCTAGATAACAACGAGCCGTATATAGGATTGAGAACTCTGTTGCACAGTGGATGGTATTCAACACTTTTAATTTTATAAAAGTAGGATAAACAAAGTCGTTTCCGCCTAAGTTCCAAGGAGGGCTCACCACTTATAACTTGTAAACTCTGAATTGGTGATGTTCTAAAAGCTCCTGTAGCTATACGAAGTCCTTGATTATGCACTGCATCCAATGATTTCAAGGTAGATTTGGCAGCTGAACCATAAATTGGTGCTCCATAATCAAGCTTCGAGCGTATCAGCGATCTGTAGATCTTAAGCAAAGAAGTTCTATCTGCTCCCCAAGAGGTATTTGATAAGACTTTTATAATATTTAGCTTTTGAAAGCATTTTCTTTTCAAATTTTGAATATGCGAACGAAATGTTAGTTTATTATCTAATATGACACCCAAAAACTTTTTCTCACTAACGGTGGGAATAACCGATCCATTAAGTCGAAGCTCTGGATCTGTATGAAGCCCACGTCGCTTGCAGAAGTGAACGCTAACTGTTTTCTGATGAGAAAAAACAAATCCATTTTTCGAAGCCCAGTGTGACATACTGTTTATGGAGGTTTGTAATTGTTTTTTAATGAAATCCAAACTTTCACTAGCACAATGTATTTGGATGTCATCGACATAAAGTGAAGTATGTACAAAAGGTGCTACATGCGAAACAATCCCATTTATTTTTATGATAAACAATAAGACACTTAGTACACTACCTTGAGGAACGCCTTCATGCTGAATGAAAGGATCTGATAAAACATCTCCAACACGAATTTGAAAAGTTCTTGTACTCAAAAAGTTTTGTACAAAAATTGGTAGATTTCCTCTTAAATTCATGTTAAATAAATCTTTCAAAATGCCATAACGCCAGGTTCGATCGTAAGCTTTATCCATATCAAAGAAAATGGATACAAGATGTTTTTTGCTTACAAAAGTCTCTCTGATAGCAGTCTCCAGTTTTAGTAAATTATCTAGTGTACTTCTCTTTTTGCGAAAGCCGCTTTGGAAAGGGGAAATCCAGTTTTTCTCTTCTAACACATACATCAATCTGGGGCTAACCATACGCTCCATTAGTTTACTGACGCAACTGGTAAGAGCTATCGGTCTGTAGTTAGCGGGATCTTGCCGATCTTTCCCAGGTTTGAGAATAGGAATTATTATTGCTTTTTGCCAGCAGGTTGGAAAAAACCTTTCTATCCAAATTCTGTTAAATAAAGTTAAAATTATCCGCAATGACGAATCACATAGATGTTTCAGCATATCATAATGTATTCTATCAGGTCCCGGTGATGTAGAGTGGGATTTTTTTAATGCATTTTCCAATTCATGAAATTTAAAAGTATTATTATATTTATCTCCATCGGAAGATAAAAAATCCAATTTTTGCTTCTCTGCCTGTTTTTTAAAAGCAGTAAAATCTTCTGGATAAAATTCTTCACTCGATATGTTAAAAAGAGTCTGTCCAATTAGATTAGCAATTTCTTTTGCATTAGATATTACTCTTCCATTCAGTTTTAAAAAGGATATTTTATCTGAATTTGAGTAACAGCCAAAAATCTTTTTTATTTTATCCCACATGATTTTAGAAGGTATTTGTCCTTGAATGGAATTGACATACGAATGAAAGGATTGCTCCTGACTAATGCGTCGGATTCTACGAAATTCAGACTTTGCTTTTTTAAATTTAATGAGATTTTGGGTGATAGGGTATCTCCTGAAGGTATTCCATGCTTTGTCTTGCGCTCTTTTACAGTTTGCACACTTGTCATTCCACCACGGTTTGCATAGCTTAGGTATTTTCCCCGATGTTTTTGGAATACTGAGATCTGCTGCTGCAATTATATGCTCAGTTACTTGTTTGACTGCCAAATCAATAGAAGCATCATTAATCATATCTGGTGTTAGTTGACATAGTGAGTTAAACAGTGGCCAGTTTGCTTTATTAATATTATATCTCACGGGTCTTTTCGGAAATAAAAAATCATTGTGAATGTACGTCAATACAATAGGGAAGTGATCGCTATTGTATAAGTTTGAATCCACGGAGAATTTCCAGTAAGGAGCAAGGGGAGGAGAACAAAGTGCAAGATCAATCGTGTGGAATGTTTTGCTAGCTTGGTGAAAATAAGTGGGAGCGTTGTCATTAAGTATACAGAGACAATGATCCTCAATCAGTTTTTCTATTTGCCGTCCTCTAGTGTTAATATCAGCATTATTCCAAATAGGATTATGACCGTTAAAATCACCAAGGAGAAAAAAAGGTTCTGGCAACTGTTCTATTAATTGATCCAAATGTCGTTGTTCAATATGTTCATTTGGAGGCAAATATAAATAGCAAACTGTTGTTAATACTTTCAACTGAATTTGTACAGCAGTTGCCTGCAAATTTGAATTTAAAATAACTTCACTACTTGGCAAGTGACGTGTAGTTAAAGATGCAACTCCTCCAGATGCTCTAAAATTTTGTTCATTATCTTTTCTTTGAAGGACATAGTTTTTAACATTGGGAGATACACGTGGTGTCAAATATGTTTCCTGAATCCCCAAGCAAACCAGTTGATATTTGTTAATAATAGATTTGATATCTTCTTTATGAGCTTGAAAACCATGGCAATTCCAGGAAACTATATTAATATTTGTCATTTCGGTTTTCTAAAGAATTTAGATTTGAAAATTTGTGGCTTTCCTTTGCCTACTCTAGCTTCATCGCTCAGATCCATTTCGCTAAGAGATTCGTCAGATGGGTGTATTTCCAATTCAACATCTTTACTATTTAGGTTTTTCTTTTCTTTCAGTTCATTTTGGTTTTGAATGGGAAGACTCCTTTTTTTCTTTTTATTTTGTGGAACTGTTTTTAAAGATTTTTGGTTTTTTGTAATGTTTTTTTGTTTAGTTATAAAAGACTTGTTCAAATTCACTATTTCAAGCCAATCTTTCAGTTTGATGGTAATGTATTCCTCGTTTGATGTAGAAGGAAACTGTTTCGTGATTTTTTGTGATGGACTACTATTTTCTTGAATTTGTATGGGTTCAGTTTGCATGCTAGAACAAGTTGTTCTTTTTAATGCTGTACTGTATGGAAGATTTTCCTTTGGAGTTCGGTTTTCAACTATTTGCCTAGCTTCTGCAAATGAGATGTTTCTAGAAATTTTAATTGTCTGGATTTCTTTTTCGATCTTCCACTTGGGACATGATTTAGAATAAGCTGGATGACTACCGTTGCAATTAACACATTTTTCGGGTTTTTTGCAAGGAGTGTCATTATGGCCAATTTCAGAACATTGTGGACAGCGAGAGGAAGAAGCGCGGCAACTAGTTTTTGTATGTCCAAACTTCTGGCAGTTAAAACAACGCACCGGGTTGGGCACAAAAGGACGTACATCGCAACTTATAAATCCAGCTGTTATCTTTCTGGGAAGCACATGAGAGGCAAATGTTAAAATAACATGCTTGGTTGGAATTATATTACCATCTCTTTTCAATGTTATACGACGCGCATTTGTTACTCTAAATGACTGTAGTTCAGAAACAAATTCTTCATCACTCACCATAATAAGATCCATACTAGATATAACACCTCTGGTATAATTCAGACTTTTATGACTGGAGACTTCTATTGAGGCATCCCCGAAATTCTTGATCGCAAGTAGTTGCTCTGACTGTTTCGACGTCGCAGACTCTATTAATAAATCTCCGGATCGAAGTTTCTTTACGGATGTAACGTTCCCAGCAGTACTTTGAATATATTTTTGTATCAAAAAAGGAGACATGTTTTTAAGTTTATCGTCTTTACCGTGTATCACTAAAAATTTCGGAACAAATTTCGTAAGCTCAGTTTGTGCAATGTTAGTTGACTTATCGGAATCGGTTTGAGAAAAAAGACCCATGCAAAAAAGACAAAAATTCAGGCCCGACGGCACCACCCACCACGGAGCCCCACAAGGGATGGCAGCCACCGGCTCTGACTATCCCCAGCCTCGGCACTTGCCATAATGCTAGCCGGAACCTATACGCTGAGAGTTACCCCCGGGGACAGTGACCACCCTTAACGCCAAGCCCAAGGAGTAACCCCTTCGCTTGATCCCCTTCAGCAGCACAGTCAAATGTCTGGGATACCAGCCGATTGATACATCAGGGACCGAAATGTACCACCCGTCTGATGGGTCGCCACGCACGGCAAACACGTGGGGTTTTCGACTGTCCATGAGAAGCAAGAAGCAAACAGAGCGGCGACTGCTTCTCATGGAGAGCTCCCTCGCTTACCGTCGAGGGATGGAAAAAGGAAGAGAGAGAAAAGGGAGGAGAGAGTGGGGAGAGTAAGAAGAGAAAAAAAAAAGGGGGGAAGGGAAAAAAAGAATGAAAGAATGAAAGATCCCTGGGTACCTCGGGATTGGGACACCCGTACCCACCTAAAGGAGGTGGGCCCCTGAGGGATATTTTACTTTGGAAAGATAGTAAATGTAATTTAAATTTTTGCTTGAAACACAAAAGAAAATTAGAGGGCAAGTTTTCATCATGAAATTTAGAAGAAAAAAAAATTGTGAAATAAAAGTATTCTCATTACAGAGTCCTAAGATGGCTTTCTTCAGATGATGAATAATTTATATTAAGTCGCGAATAACGCGGTTGTGGAAATTTTGTTCTTTCAGAATAAATTAAGGGAAAATATTTTAATTTTTAAATTCTTTATTTGTTTGTCAATGACCTGAAACCTTTGATTGTTTATAGATTAGACTATATAGCGGGAGTGGGAGAATTGAATAAAAATTTAATCGACTAAGTAACATATTTTAATACGTTCTTAATTTTCACAGTATTATTTTTGGATACAACCAACCAGTGCCAATTTTTTAACTAAGAGAAATATCAAATATAATAATCGAAGTTGTTATTAACTTTTCCGAAAAAAAAATCTTAATGTTGACCAAAAAAGAAAATAAACCAATGGTAAGTTAATAAACAAATGGTTTTAAGTTAATTAGGAAATGCCTTTAATAAAAGAAACAAACATTTTTTCTCATGTGAAACAATATATTCAACTTGAAACTCTGCATTAAATACCGAAAAAATGCTCAAGACAGTCAGAATTTTTTTTCCAAATTTTATTACTATTTCAAATGTTTTACAATGCCAGATCCTTCGTTAAACGTAAAAGAATGAATATTGAAATCAGACTGCTCAATAGTTCACAGATATATAAAATTCCCTTTTCGCCTATTGTAAAATAAAATAAAAAATTCTAAAAATAATCTTATAAAAATAAAAATGTATGTCTCTTATGACTTCCTAAACCATTCATCCGATTGCGATGAAACTTGGTCAGCTTATTATTTACATCTACGGGATGGTTATAGGAATAGTACAACTATCTAAAAAAATTTAAAAAATCGAATCTCAACTGTATCTATTTACCAAGAATTAATGTTCAAATAACTCTTCGAGGAGATGATAGAATCTGTAGAAATGTTAATTCCAGGTTGAAGGTTAATATTGTGCAGCTATAGTACATAAATGTCATGCAAGTCATTCTCAGAAGTAGCAACGTTATTACAGATTATGCGAGACAGTGTAGAAGAAATCAGCCCTGGGTTTTTAAAATTTTTTGCGTTTTTCGCAATAACTACCAAAAATATTCGAATACGAATAATTTTGCACCATCTTAATTTTCAAAAATTATCTTTTCAACTATATTAACGATTTTCTGGTATAAATATATTTTTTATTCAATTTTAATAACATTTTCTAAAATTGAATTTGAGAACTGTGAACGAATATTAAACGAATCACGATATACAATAAATAGATTCTTTCATTACCATTCTGAAAGAACAAGTTTTCTAATCCTAAAAGAATACATAAATCTAATATATAAAAATGGATAGTTGTTTGTTCGTATACTGCCGTACCGTTCATCCTATTTCGATAAAAGATTGCCAAAGTATCGATTGATTGCACTTAATATTTTGAGCTGCAAAACGCGCAAGGTTACAGCTAATATATAATAAAATATGAACTGTATATAAAATAATAATATAATTTAAAAAATATAATTATAATAATAATTAAATAATATAATAATATGATTGATTTTTATAAATTAATTGTATTACTAATTTATGAAAATTGAGAAACTATTGAATAAAATACTTATAAAATAATTTTTTATTTTTTATCTAAATGGAAATATTACAATTCTCTTCATAATGCTAGTTCAAATGCTTATTAAGGAGTGCCCAAGATCATGCCTCCGACCAGTTTTGTTTGTTTTCACTTTAAGGAATGTTAATACAAGAACAATGCATTCGCCAAACCCATTTATTTTGTTCCTCCCAACTAGCTCGCAGTAAAAAAATTGAGATTTGATACAAAGAAATCTATAGAAGAAAAAAAAAACATACGTAGCGAACAAAACATTCAAGCAATTTTTTTAAATGAATTTAAATATAATTGAGTGTATATTTTTATTCAATATTCAATAACAATAAAAAATTAAAACAAAGAGCAAAGCGAATGCTGAAGAAAATTCCAATACAAATAACAATAAGAAATCCAATGCAATTTTGGATTGGATTTCCTATTGAGAACTTTTTCAAGAAAATGATACAATAAATTTCAAATAACTTTTTATTTGAATGAATATTCATTTCGAATTTAATTAAAAGCAGTTCTTCGAGCTCGCAACTAGATTTTGTTACCATGGAAGCAGAAGAAGGTTTAAATTTACATATCTGAATAGAAAAAAAAACCATATTTAATCATTTTGCAATCATTGTAAGATTAAATGAAAATGAAATCCAAATTTTGTTTTTAAATGAACAAAGGATATTATTCTTGTAATTGCATTTTTAGAAATAATCTATTTAATATAATCGTTTTAAGATGAAACTGATTTCAATTTATTCTCAGAATTTTAAAATGTATGCATTATATACTTTTTCTGAGAAAATAAGTATATTTTATAGATATTACTTCTTAGATGTGATTTTTCAGAAGAAAAGATAAGTTTGATAATAAGAAACTTTATTTACAATAAAAACAACAGAAACTTTTAAATGAGGTAAAATGGAAAATGCTTAATGTTTTTTCTGACTAAAATGTCTGGTGGAATCTAAACAACAGAAGTATTGGAGGTAATAATACAGGAATTGAGTGTGTTGTACGCAGATTAAACCCAAATAATGAGCATCGGATGTTTTGAACATTTTGTCATCAGCAATAGATAAAGTAAACTTTCATCGACGCTAATACTTTATTGACAGAGAATAGAGAAAATGCTTATTTATAAGTTAAATATTCATCTTTAACTATCTAAATAATAATTTTAAAAATTATAACCAAGCGTCATCATATGAAGAGAGAATAAAGAAACGGATAAAATAGATTATGGAATATAAAATATTAAAAATTAAGGAATTAAAAGAATTCTTTAGAAAAATTGAGAAAGAAAAAATATCTTGATGAGTATTATTTCATATGCTCCACATATATGAATTAATATCGTAATTTATATGCAGGAAACAATACTAAAGATACTAGGTTGTTTCACAAATAGCTGGGGTTTAGATATAAAAACACCTAATTGTAGTTTTCAATGCAATGATATCCAGTCTCCTCACAATCGAGAATAGCTGCAAAAGTTATTGTATTTGAGACGGCATCTCTCCTCTACAAATTTCCAAACACCAGCAAGAAGAGAAACACTTGAAATTCGATATCAAAATTAAAATTCGAGATGTCCAAATACACTGCAGAGTTTTTAAGGAATCGGATTTAGATCCAGGAATTCGAAATCGAGACTTAACCTCTAGATCATCGATGCTTTCTCAAAAGTCTTCTATTCAAGTCTGATGAGACATTTTCCAAATTTTAAAATAAAAGTATAAAGCTAAATATTTATTTAACCTACTTACGCTGAAACTCTGATCTAAAAATATACATCAAAGTAGGCTTATTTTCTTTCTGAAAATTTAATTATTCTAGCCTCAATAGGTTAATTATTATAAAAGAAATACAGAAAGCAATTAAATAAAATGGATTTTTTAAATTTGGAAACTAAGTAAAGTAATATAAAATTAGAATTTTGGAATTAAAAAAAAAAGAAAAAAAGGGAGACAAAATGCGGTTAGATGAGTGTTAATTTCTGATTTTACCAATGAAAGGAAATTTAAACCCCGGAAATTTTGTAATTTTGATAAAATTTCAAAAACGCCCTTTCCTTGTTTATTCATAACTTCATCCTGTGTCCCAAGCGATTCCCAGCTTAGATTTTATTCCGAGATGCAATTTAACTCGAATTGCTCTTTCGACCTAAATTTAGATTTCTTGAAATAACAATAGATTTTCAATTAAAATGAAGTTAGGGTGAGGATGATGCAATTAATGAAAGATTTTAATCTTATATTGACTTTAAATTTCACTAAAAATGCCGGCAATTATAGTGCCGAAAGGAAATAAATAAATTCGTATCAGAATTGCAGGTGGGGACTTAAAATAACATAACATCCTGATTTTCCATACACGTAACGTTAGCTACGCTATTTTCTTTCGTTATGATAAAAGATTCGAAGAATAGTATTTTCTTTAAACAGAATAGTTCTTTCAATACAATGTTCCGTATAGCAAAGAAAACTTTCCTTATATAATGTATTATGTATGACTATATTTTATGTAGTCATTGGGTCCTAAGGAATCCTATCTGCGAAATATTCTTTGACACCACAAATTTTAAACTAAAAAGAAAAGAAAAAACGTTTCTATCTTTTATGATCTGACAGTATTATGAACTTTTGAATAATACAGTTTTAGAATAATAAACATTTTCATGATCTTAAACTAATCAGTTTGAGTGCTTACTGGCGCGCCTTCTTTGAGACAGTCTACAAATATTTACAGGTTTAAATACATAAAATTTAGCCTTAACACGAAAAAGAATTTTAAAAGAACTTGCAACGAACAATTCCTTTTCGTGACGAGATTAAATTTGAAAGTAAACAAATAATGACGTCACGAACATAATGACGTCAAAAGAGAAAAAAAAAGTTGCCAAAAAGGAATTCATGAAGATTGATTACCAGGAATATTAGTTACATTTAATTTTGTTAAAATCGTTTTGATATAACTTCATGTCTACGAATCCGTCAATTTATGAGATAATACAGACGTATTATTTTAATAGTCTCTTGCATTTGTTCTATTTATTGTGTAAATGAACCTTTTTTAATAGAGATCAACAGCAGCATTAAAAAGATAATTATTCAGTTCATTTATTTTCTAAATTTCGTAATACTGTAAACAATTTTATGCGACTCAATTACGCAGATATGAAACATAAACCTTGTTCTTTATATTTAAACAAAGCAAGGAAAGTCAAAGGATCAGATAATTTGTGAAACAATGAAGATAGTTTGAACATGAGGGGAACAATGTGTCTATTGTGGAAAATTGGATGAAAAAATATTTTTTAAGAATGCTGAAATTCAGCAAAAATTCCCATGACGTTTAAATTGGTACTATAAAATATATTTTCATAAATTTTGAAATAATGCAAAATTTACTTTTTTTTGCCATAATATTTTTGGAAGTTATAGTGGGGAAAAGCTAAAATTCGGCTTAATTTTTAAATTAATTACCAAAATTCTTATTAAAATATCAAAAAATGGCTGCAGAGTTGCGAAAAGGATATAAATTCCAAAACGATAGTTCTTTGTATGTGATTTAGATCAATTTGGATTTTGGAACTTTTATTTTTTACATTTTAACCATTGAGCTTATCTAATTGAAATTTTTCATAATTATTTTACTTCAGTGGTTATTTTTTTGAATGAAAGATAATATTTAATCAATAAATCTTTGAAGTATAATAGCGGTATTGAAAATTTGGCTGCAGCATCTTCTAAGTAAAGTCTATTAGAACAGAAAGGCTTCTTTTTGGAACACTTATGTAATCACTCAATAATGCAATTCATTTTAATGAATTTTAAAAGGAAGCGCGGTTGAGTTCTTCAAAGTTAAAATAGTTAGCATCAAATAAAATCTTACTAAAAATCTCAGATAAATATCAGAAATATTTGATGGTCTAGCTTTTCAAGGACACTGACGTACATGTGTACATTCATTTCTCCCAAGCTTTTATTTATTGTGATTTGTTTCATCTTTATCATAATGTAATTTGTAATAGATTTCCCTTCACTATCTGATGTGGTAGTTCTGAAATACTGTGCAATAAAGTGGTTCCAAAAACAATACAATATTTTCAGCATATAATTTTCAGTTAATTAATTGATTTCATCAGAATTGATTGAATACAAAAGGCATTACCTAATAGTGAATTTTGCAAATGAAAATATTACTAAATTTCTTAATAATTCTAATAATATACTAGTGAGTATATTAACAATTATAAAATTGCAGTTCATAAAAAAAATAAAAGAACATTCTGAAAAGCAAGCTTTTACTACATCTCTGAAATGCAGAAAGGAATTTTACTGATCGAAATTCTGTAAGTGAAAGCTAAAATTACAAAAACGAGAAGTACTGAAAACAAGATGATAAAAGGAAGTCAAGTTCCACTGATAATCAAAAGAAAGCTCTTCAAATTTGGATAAATGTTACTGATTTATTATGAATGGGTTTACAATGTACAACTTTTTGTCAATACGCAATCACACTTTTGTCAATAAGATCCAATCATTTGCACATGATATAACATTAATATTATTCTAATATTTTATAATTAGAATATGTATCATCTAAACATATATTATGATGTGAATAACATCACAGACATGACTTTCATGGATTAACTAACAAAAATGGTAGGAGCACATTTCATACAATTTGGTAAAATACTTTAAAAAATAAAGTATTATTTATAGTAAAATTTAAATGAAAATATATAACAGCACTAAAAGATTTATTTCCTTACAGTGGATTCTCCATCCATAATGATCACAAATATTCGAACTAAATATAATCGCTAACATCGGATTGAAAAGAATTGCGATCCGCTATTAGCAAAATATGTGCCAAATACAAAATATAACAATGACAGAAAATATTAGCAATAATTTCCTATAAATCACCAAAAAGATAAAATATTTAAAATTGCTGACCTCAGCTTATTAATCTTTACTACAAGAAAATTTTATAATTGTTTGAACCAAAAATAGAAGTCTGCGCATTTCATAGTGATGCAAAGCAAAAGAAAGGAAATAGTTTGTAACTAAACCTAAATTTACAGATGGAGACAGACTATTGTATAGAATTTCTTTTTATATTGGAGTTTTTTTGATAATTTGATTAATAGCACATTTTTAATCAATCTAATGCCCCCTTCCCTTTTTCTTGCAGCCTAAAAGTATTAAGCAGCTGTTAATCGGCACTAAACTGAAATCCGTCAATGAACGTATACCAAAAAGATTGTTTTATTCCAAAATGACCTAAACAAATCATTCAAACTGTCTACTTTTTGTGGAGATTCTAGTAGAGAATAAGGTTAGCATCATGAGTAAGATAAATAATAAAAGACAGTAAAATATGCCTCACAATTAAATGAGTTAATGTTACAAAATAACTATATAAAACGATGTAAATTGACTTAAAAAAAGCTTAACAACTTCTGAGACTGTAGCTGTAACGAGCATAAGCAGTTATTATGTTGGTAGCCATTAAATCCATTTTCTTCAAATCTTGAGAGTAGATATAAATAACTTAAGAATTACTTGAATTATAATATTTCATTAGGACATAAAAACAATGAGAGACAAATATCTTACGAGAAGAGAGTTTTCATATGAAACTGATTTCCCTTGAAAAAGCAGATAGCGTGATAACAGAACACTTCAAACACAATAAGTTTACAAAGTAAAGCGAAATAGCTACTTTTGTTTTTATTAATTCTTTTTTCAATTTTAAATATTAATTAATAAATTGTAGAGTTGAGCTGAGGGTTTTTTCAATCATTCAGCTATTTTACATAATTTATTGAGATAAACACTTGAAAATTTTTACAAAAACCTAATCTATTTTGTGTACTTAAATAACATAACCGGCTCATTTTGCATGTAAGAAGTTACAAGTAAAAACTTAAGACATATTTATTTAAATACATAAAATATAAATTTAAACTGTTAACAAAGTTTCTTAATATGTGTTTAAATGATCCAACTAGTTTGATAGTTTGGGCTTTGTAACTATTATAATGTTGTGTTGAATATAAAATTTATGAAATCCGATAAGGTTATATAGATCATTATTGTAAATGATAATGGAAATTGTTTCTAAATCCAGCAAGATATCAAGATAAATATTTTTCAACTAGCTAAAAAGAATTAAAAAAACTGGTATTTCAGAAAATCTTTCCGTTTACTTTACATTAAATCTTTTTGATTTACAGTTTGAATTTAATGTTCAAAATTCACATATGAGAACATTCTTTTGTGTGTGTTTTTAGTCAAAAATTAATATTTTTTCACTTTTTTCTGTTTCTCTGTATTGCGACTGATATGAAATTAGTACTAATTAAATTAATAATTATTGTAATTAAAATTGAATGTTTATTTTACTAATTAGGACTTTATTTGTTATGAAGTGAACAATTAAAGCGATTTACAATTAAGTAATAGTATGATTGAAGAAGATAATACTAGATTATGTGATTTTTTAATACCGCATGAACATGTTTTAAATTTCATCTTCTTTATATAGAAGTTAGGAAATTAGTTACCTGGCAGAAACTGCGAATTCCGAAAGAAAATTTGTTCTCTCTTCATACAGATAAAAACGAGGAGTTTATTTTTGATCCGTATTACGGTGGGGAAATTGAAATAACACTGGAAAAGAAAAGAACAAAAGTTATTTCGCGTATTATATTGGGAAAAGATGATTGTTGGTGATAAGTCACGGCAAACAAAACTTGATTCCGAAACTGGAGGGAAAAAAGGATGTTCGATAAAATTCTAATCTGTGCAAAAAAATCGAATCCGAGCTGGTAATAGAAAAACGAGCAAAAAATGTTAAAATGAGTTCAAGAAGATAAAATAGCAAACCAAAGAAAATTAGGTCAATAATTTAATTCAAAACGAAATATTTATGTTCATAAAACGAACAGAATCTCTGAATAGCGTATATAAATTATTATTAAAGGAGAAAATATTGAAAATATTTTTACTCAAATGCTTCAATACGTACAGAAACGCTTTAAAATTTAATTTACTGATTAGTACGCTAAGATCTCAGTTACATAGTTTTTACCTTCAAAAATATCAAGAAGGACTGAAGAAGCTCAAAATCATATTTTGTTATTCTGTTAGGTAATAACTATTTGATTTACAAACAGGAAGTTTGCAATTTAAAAATCTGAGTAAGTAGATTTATTAATAATACGAAATTAAAACGCAAGCATAGATATAGGTGAATCGAAAGCAGTTTAATTTTTAATACAAAAAACTATACTAAGAATGTAGCAAGTATAATCAATTTTAATCGTTATTCATAATTCAGCAAAGTAAAATTTTGGATCTTTTGGGAAATCTTAATTACAGTGGATAATCATTTATAATTTGGAATATATAGCGTAAAATTCCATTTTATGCAATGTTTGAAAACGATGTCAACTTTGGACTTAATTTTTAATTAATTACAATTATAACATTCCAAAAAGATGGTTCGCATGTTGTCAAATTCAAAAGTATATTATGTATGTGGGTTTGCGTATATTATGTACATGGGTAACATCAAATCATCGCAAAGCGTTTGTTCTTCGTCGTATCGTATCGTATGGCGCGAAATTTCTCTCTCCATGTCTGGCGGAGGAAGCGAGCACCACCACGTCACTCTCTTGCTTGTTGCCATCGCTTAGGACTAAATCTATTCCATACGTATTGCAGGCCAAATAGTTTGGCCTGTAGAACATCAATATACAAAAACATACATTTATCTTCAATTCTTACTATCAGTTCACACTCTCCCTACATATGCACCTTGCTCTGATTTTCAATCGTTAATAAAATACTTTTTATTCATTCACTCCAGTTTAAATACGTTTTTTTACAAACTTGTAGTGGATGGCACTTGTTGTTAATAGTTTTTTTTAAAAAAATAATAATTTATTTATTCAAGTTTTGCAGTAATTTCTATTAGGTATTTCTATTTGTCGTCAAGCTATGAGATTTTTCTTTGTTGATCTAAGTAGGAATCGAATTCAATTTTTTTTATTACTTGTTATTGATTGCGATTACTTGCCTTTCTTTAGAAAAACATCTTCAGATTTTTTCTTACTTTTGTTTTGTTGAGTTAAAAGCAAAACAGAAAAAAGTGATTGGTATGATATAAAAAGTATTTCATAAGTTGTTAGAGATTTTCATTTTTCCTCATGAAGTTATTTCCCAAGAAAAAGTGAGAGAGGCAAATTATTTCAGAAAGAATATGATCAAACCACCTCAGATGTAAATAGATAGATATATATAGATCTATATAAGTCAGTTGTTAAAAAAATGCAAATATTTCTAAATGTGAACAAAATATATATAAATTTCAGTTAAAAATATATATAATTTGCTGACATTTAGAAACATTAGTATTATTTTAACAACTGGCTTATATCTATATGTATATTTTCGGCCATGATTACCTATTCACTTTGCCCAGTATATAGAAACTTTACTTACGTAGTCTTTATTATAAAACTGTTTATCAGTCTATCACCAGGAGTTCTTATCTATGTTATCCTATGTTTGCATATGTTAATGATAAATGAAAATCATAACGGGCTGGATAAGTGAAACTTGATATATAGCTTAATAATATGCATTATAATCATGTATCAAATTTCGAATGAAATCTGTTACAGATTCGACAGTTTGTCGGTCAGTAATACAATATTTCATACATCCAAAGAAAATGAAGTCAAATTTTTGTGCATATCTTTATGTTACAACGAAAGAACTGGTCTGTATCTACTTTTGGATTAAATTCGCCTAAGAGTAGATTAACTATGTTATTTGTCTTCCTGTGTTTATATGATGATATGTCCGCGCCCAAGTAAAGTAGGTGCAGTAGCTTCTGCGGGTAAAGTCCCATCAGCACCCAGAGGGCAGAAGTCTGACTTCTAGCTCATACAAAGATAGCACACACATTCACTTGCACATTCCCTTTTTACAGTGCGGCACATTCACACGCCTCACAGTTAGAACACATAACATAATGCCATCCCGTGCCCCCGATACCAGTAACACTAAGTTATCTAACCACTTGGATGGGTGCAGAAGGGAAGGAAGGGAATCAGATGAGCAATCACACCGCAAGCCGGGATTCGAACCCGGAACGCGCAGATCAGGAGAAAGATGCGTTACATCCATGCCAAGACTCCGGGCTGGGCTTATATAAAATATTCTAAATTCGAACATTTAACAAGAAAGATAAACGAAATTTTCATGTGTTTTTTATGGCAATCCGTGCAAAATTTCGGTCGACAATCAGTCGACAAGAAAAAAAAATCGTGAAATTTTATTCGATTTATTTCAGTATAGCAAAAATTTAGAAAGATGGAAAAGAAAAGATGCTTTTCAGAACTTTTTCTGTTAAGACCGGATACCATTTTTAACCAAAGAGATAATAAGATAATGTTTAGATAAGAGATCATGTTAAGATATGATGTAAAAATACAACGATTATTATTATTACCTTATAACCGTATTATTACCTTATAACACTGACTTTCGCCTCAGTTTTACCCCCATCAAACTCTTATTGTACCCCTTGGAGGTACGCGAACCACACTTTGGGAAATACTGCTTTACGCAAAGGAATTTACTTCCAAAAAAGGCATTATATTTCTCTCGTTGTAACGTCTTTTCTTTTCTCAAAACTGAAACCGTCATCCATGATAACAATCTAATTATGAAATCGGATGTCGTTCTGCAAAGAGGAAACCGGAAGGCGAAATATAAGTTGGGATGACTCCACAGATGTGAATAAGCCTTCTTCCTTCAGAATTTTCCCTTATCTGATAGCTGTTACTTAAATAATAGATACACGAATCACAAATGTGACCTTCGGAAAAATCGACGGAATAAAACAAATCAGATTTTACCAGGAAATAACTATCAGAAAAAAAGGCACCTTCGGAGGATTTTTTTTACCTGTTGTATTTGAATGTTTTCTTTTTAGAGGAAGATCGTTCAGGAAATATCATTTTGATATAGTTTCAGTTTTTCTTACGACATATATCGCCCAAAAGGTAAATGCAATAGAAAATTAATGTTAGAAAGATCACCGAAAAAATGAATTGAATTGATATATTTTTGGAAAAGTACACAGCATCAATTATATAGATAGACGTTTAAAAAGAAATTATAGAGACGTTATTCTTGTTTTTTCTGGCTTCCTGGCATAGGCTCTGTAAAAACGAGTTGCGCAAAAGAATGCGACACATGAAGTCGCTAGGTCGTAATCTTGACCATAGTTTACGCCATTGAAAAAACAAAAGACACTCACAGGATTTAAATCTGTGGGAGATCTGTCACTCTAGTTTTCTTTTCATTTGGGAATCATTATTTCTATCCTACTTGTAATGATAATGTTGAAGAAGGCAGTAAAATTATTATTTGATATACAAAGTGTTCTCTAGAATAAAAAACTTTTATGTATTCTTATTTTTAATTCAAATATTATAATACACATGATTTTTTAAAGCCTAAGTTTTATTTTAATTATATACATTAAAATAATTGAATTTTAATTAATTTAATCATAATGAAATAACTTAATTACTATTTTATTATTTAATTTAATTTACAGATCAACTTGACTACTTTTGAAAATCGATTATAACTTTTTTTTCCCGTGTTTTATTAATATTTATTATATATTTCTGTTGGTATGAAGTCAGTGAACTATTTTTCTACATTTCTACATTTTTCTACATTTACATTTTTCTATTAGTATTTTTGTGCAGGTAAATGCCTATATAAAGGTTCACTTCATCCCTTAGACTGGTCACACATATTTTTTTCCCTTTGCAAACTTTCCAAGATGTAGTTATGTGTTGAACAAAAATTGCGGTGATCTTTTATTCGTCTTTATTTTACTCTAGCCACCTTTGGTAAACAGTCGATTAAGGCTCGTTAAAATTTCAATAATTAAATATGTTATGTAACTCCTCTTTTAATAGCTTCTTCATCAAATTATTTTAAAACCCTCAAATTTTGATAGTCACATAATTCACACATAATATTATAAAGGCCTTCAAACATAACATAATATATATCTCTAATTTTCTTTTAGCTATCGTAGGATTTATAATTTAAATTAAAGTGGAAATGATTAAACCGCAATTAATATAGTAATATTTTTTACTGAAAAAAGCGTTTTTTTATAATTAATTACTGAAAACAGAGTCACTGAGCATTTAAACCTTATGGGTACTAAATATTATCTTTATTAAATTATGTAATATCTCAAGAATTTTCGAACGAAATTTACTCTGATTCATCATGAGCAGATCTATTAATTAGCAAAGTTTAATTTTAAATCCATTAAACACTAAGAAAATAAATAGAATTGTTTAAAATAATCAGCTGAAAACAGGTTTTTAAAATTTCTTAAAAAACGATGTACATAAAAATATAAGCATAAACAAATATATATATAACTAACATAAATACAATTACAAAAATGCGCAACTGACCTAAAAATAATTTAAATCAAGTCTGTATCCATTCAAAATAGTTGTCAACAATCAGAACACAATGCGCATGAGTGAATTTACAACGCCAGTTATGGTATCACAAATGGGTGAATTTTCTACGCCAGTTGGGGTAACGTTACGCAGATTAGAAATTTTTGATTTTCTTTATTCAGTTTTATTTTAATTCAAAAGTACTTCAGAATGAATCTGATCGATCAGAAAGATCGATTAATTAACGATGTTTAATTTTAAATGCATCAAATACTAAGAAAATAAGCAGAATCGTTTGAAATAATGGGTTCTAAAACATGTTGAGCCAAGCTTGGGAAAAAAAAAACTAAAGCCTTACTCATTTGACTGTGGAGAAATGGAAAGATTAATTTTTAATTAATAATTAAAATTCTAAAAGAAAAATTCAAAAAAGGAGGACTAAGGGCACATTCCCCTATCTAAAAGGTATGTATTTGCTACTTTTGTAAGCTGTAGGTCAGCCAACACACACATTGAACCAATTGAATTATTGAGAGCCAACACACACATTGAACTTTATATAAGTATAGATATGAGTTTAAATGTCTAATAAATGTGCTATCTAAATATAGTATAAATTATAACAAGTAAATACAACAAATATTATTAATTAAGAGTCATTTCCTGCTAACGAAATTTAAACTCTTAACATTATTAATGTTAAATTATTTCGAAATGCTTAAGATGAAGAATCGGATGAAGTATAGAATGCGAACCTCGGAAGTACGAACCTTAAAAGTACGATCCGGCCAACTCTTTCACAAGAGAATGAAACTATAGAACATCCCAATTATTTATAATCATGGATTTATTTATCACGAATGTAATTAGAATATAATTCGTATAAATATGTCACGAATTTATTTTTATTTTGGGAATAATATGCAAATTCTTCAAACAAGAGCCCCAAATATTTCATTTTAAGGTTTTCTATCTTTCAAAGAAATTCAAGGGAAAAAGCTTTCAGGTTTTCTAGTGTGTTAAAAATTTAGAGTGTTAAAAATCTTTCTAAGTGCTCAGTACTGATTCGTTTCTTTCAGTGGATGTTTTGAAGAAAAAAGTGCTATCAAAAATATTGTTCCATGGATGTTTAAAAATGGCATTTTAAACATTTTTTCACTGTTGAAATATCCTTTGGAACGTTTTAAATTTGAAAGTATTAAAAATAATTAATAATAAATAAAAATTAATTAAAAATATGGGCCCAAAATGTTTTTTCACGAATAAATAGGAGTATAATATCTCATTAAAAGTTTTTATTTTATGCTCACGTTACAGTTGAATAACTTTTTATAAACCAGAATAAAGACTAAAAGAAATAAAATATAAAGAATATTTATTTTAAAACTTAATTTTTAGTTAAAATTAATAAAACATTAGTAAATGCCTGAGTATAATTTCCTTATTCTAATTTACCTAGATTGAATCAAAAATCTAATCTTGTTTTTTAAAAGTAATAATTAAACTATTAAAAATTACTTAAAAATATACAAATTAAAACCTTATTACACAATATGACGCAAAATACATTCTCTGTTTTTCAAACTATCAAAGATTATAGGATATATATACTATCCAATAGACAGAGAAAAAACTTATACTGATACAGCATCCATATAATATTTCAAAAAAAAAGTTTAAACTTATTCTAAAAATAAACTCGAGAGATTTTTGATTTTGGAATATATTAGAGATTATTCAAAAAAGATAATAATAATAACTCGAGACTGAGATTACATTTTCAAATGAAAATTCTTTTTGATATACCTAATTTAGAGCTATTGTCTTATAAACAGTTAAATTATTTACTCATATTCAAACTATATTTTTTAATGACATTTCCTTTGCGAATAACATAATATTATTGAATTATATTGATCATTAAAATAATTAATAGCCCGATTTATCAAATATATATTTTTACAAAAATTTCAAATGAAAATAATCATTTAATTGTTTTATAAAAAAAAAAGAGTTCTAAAAATTTGAGAATATAAACAAAATTACGAAAAGTTCGATGTACATTAATGCAGTAATATCAATTTTTTTTTGATATCCTTCAAACAAAATTATCACAAATGGTTTCATCGACAAGCAGTCTAATGCACATAATATGAGAACTGTATATGAAACTGTAATGACGTTATAATCGCTGTTCAGAAATCTCAGCAAGTACGACGTCAGAAATACCTTCGACCAATGAAAAACAAGTATCTGAATAATCTCAACTTTAATGCTTTCTCGGAATAATCAGAATCATTAATCTACTGCACAAAATAGATAATGTTAGATAATAACCAAGCAATTTTGTCTTTCGCAATCAGTAATCTATGCAAATGATTAAATAATTGTGATAAGCCAAACTTTTATTCAAAATACAAACGATTCGTTATATTAACATTACAATATCTATCGATAATACTCAGTGGAAAGAAAAAAATATTAAAATATTAACACTAATTTGAAGACATAAAAATTGTAGATTTAACATAAATCTACATAGACATTTTCAAAATTCATATCATGCACAAGAGTCGGATAATATATTTATTTAATGATTTTAATTATAAAGGTAGGTATTAACAGTTCCCAAACCACATCAAAAGAAACTCATTATCAACAGCTTCTGGCTTCCTGGCATAGGGGTAGCGGGATTCGGTGCGTTCCGAGTTCGAGTCCTGGTTCGGGCAAGGATATTCTTCACCCTGTGTTCTATTTGTGAGATATGGGACAGTGTCCCTTTGTAAGAAGGGGTTACGCAAGCGAATATGTGGGTGTCATGCTCATATTAACTAGACATCAAACTTTTGAATTCGGGCATTCAGGGGTCTTTACTCGCAGAAGCTACTCCCCTTTCCATGTTAAAGTGGACACGTCAACATCATCATAATAAAGACAGACAAACTTAACTCCCATCTCAATGATTTAATCTTTAATCAGGTTTTCAAAATTAAATATTCAGCAAAATGTATGCAATAACGGCTAAAAGAAATAATTGTCGTAGAACGTATTTAGAATTTATCATGTCTTTTTAATATAATATTTGATGTTGAAATCAATCATTTTGGATTTGTTTTTGTCATTTTTGGTAATTAATATTAAAATATTGTTAGATGTAGTGACTCTTGAAAATCCCAGATATGTTTCGCGACTTACATAGAATATCTTTGTAAAATGAAGATAAAAAGTGTGAAAAAACTGCCTACTCAACATGACTTAGTTATGAAAATGACGAGAAACATTTTTCAACGCAGGTATGTGAGCTTCATATTTTTACAAGGGAGATTGGTCTTTCCAAAATTATCTTATATTCTTAAATAAATGTACTTGCATGCCGTTGACAAACAATAGCTGCAAAAGAAATCTTACCATCTTTGGTGCTTTTTTGGCAATTCATCACTGAGATGCAGTTAACACTCAAACAGTAGAATAATAAATGTATATTTTGGCCACCTTCATTGCATTTCTTTTTGAGTTAATATCTTACAAGCATTTGAAATACAGTTCAATAGATAATCAATTTAAACAAGGATTTGGATCCAAATTGGACAAATACATATATTTCAACGTTTAAAAGTTACATCTGTGTTGAAATTTCTATCCATCACAATCTCTTCATTTTGCAGTAATTATAATTACATGTATCTGGGGTTATTTATAATAAATTCTGTGCCAATCACTTCACAGTTTGTCTATTTTTACTAGGCAGGATGAACTTTTAAGGTAGGCAGGCACTTTGAAAAATAAATATACCCTTCTTCTAGTTCGATGAAGTTTATTTGAGTGAAGAATATTGGAAACTTTTCTGCTTGTGACACAGTTAGTTGCTCCAAAATCTATGTCATTCCTGAGGAAATAAAAAGGTTCGAGCATCAAGTACCAAATATTCAATGTCCAAAGTAAACAAAAAAGCATCACATGTTCTTCTGATTTATTTTCATCAATAACTTTCTTTTCAAAGGATTAACCTGATAATAAATAAAAATAAATCATGTATACTTATAATAAAGCTCAATGTGTGTGTGTGTGTCTGTTCGCACTCTACAGGCCAGACCATTTGACTTACAGCTACCAAATTTGGTATATGTATACCTTGGAGGTCGGGGATGTGCATCTCGGAGCCTTTTTTCGAATTTTTATTGAAAATTTGAATTAATTAAAACTATTGCGAAGTTTCGTCCTTTTCGGCTATAACTTCTGAAAATATTATTGCACTAACATGATTTTTGCATCAGTTTAAAGATTTTAAAAAATTAGATTTCTAATGTTATCAGTGTTTTACTATATAACTTAAACTTCTATTTTTAAAGAATTTTTTAAGAAATATTTTAACCATATTTTTCAACAAAATATTTCGGACAAAACAATAAAATTTGATCAGCACCAGCACGTCAAGGGGAAAAAGATTAGGTTTTATTAGCGTGTTGCCATCATATTGACGGAAGTTCAAATTTTAAAAAATCAACTATTATTAAAAATGAAATCTAAAAAAATGTAACTTTCACCACGTGACTGGATAAAAATAAATATAAAATGTGATAGTTTCTAAAAAGATAAATGCAAAGCAAAGGTTTCTATAAATATATAATTTTGCAATATCTAAATCATTAATTCAATAAATCTCCTTTATTTCCTGTAAACCAGATTGAATTTATTCAGGATATGTATTTAAATTCCGACCCAATGGCCAATTTGTAAAATATTAGTAATAGGCAAACATATTGTTTAGTACTGTTAGCTTGGTGTAAATGAAATAAATAATTACAATTTATGTAGCTTGAGTCAAACAATGCATTGATGAATAATGAGTTTTAGATTTCTTCATATTTTGCACTGTGAGCCATATTTTCAAAATATTTTTATTAATATTTTAAATAAAAGTTGCTACGTCAATCAATCTTCTAAATTATTCATTAAAATTGTCTGATTTATAAAAATAAAAAAATATATTATCATGAAAACATGTTCCTTTAGATCTTTCCGTCCAATATCTTAAAGAAGATATCAATTTTAGGCCAATCAATACCCGGAATTACTCCAAGGCTGATAAACAAATGAATATGTGTTTGCATATATGAGTGATTGCTCGCGTGTGTGTATTAGGGCACTATTCTCCAGACCATAACATCTAGAGTTACCGCACTTGGTATTTACATATTTACTTTGGAGAACGAAAAAGTATACTTTGACGGAGTTTCTTTTTTTTTTTCTTTTTTTTTTTTTTGAAACTTTAATTATTTAAAAATTTAACTATTTGGAATTTTTCTGTGATAATCTCCAAAAATATTACAACACAAAATTGTTTTTTAAGTCCTCTTAAAAATGACTTATTTTCATTGATAACAATCTTTAACCTATAAATTAAGTTTCTATTTTTAATGAATTTTTGAAAAACAGGCTGTAACTGTTTTTTCCAAAAATTAATTTCTCACAAAATGAAAGAAGAATTTAGCCTGCAAGAGCAAGTTAAGAGGACCAGTCCTTTGCAGTTACTTTGACAAAACTCAAATGGAGTGATTAAATTAACTCTTATTGCAAATTAACAAGTGGAAAGTGTGATGATGTTCAGCACGTGTTGAAATCGTAGCTTAATGTTATGGGATAAGTATCAGATGCGATATTTTCCACATAATTCCATAACAGCTGATTGCAAATCAGAGAGGTATATAGTACAATGAACTAAAAATCGTAAGGCTTCTATAATAATACGTGCTACGTGACTATTGGAGTTTGAAGTTTAAATATATTTGACTGATAACTTATAAAAAGAGCAAGGTACGAAAGTATTTAATTGAAAATTTTAAAATGCATTACTCAAGGCGAGCCAGCTGGTCGCCAAAGGCGGCTAGTTATAAATATAACAAATTAAATAAATAAATTATGAATATCGGGAAAGTAATATACATACAATTTTACCTGCAGATGCAAACTGTCAGAAAATCGTTGCCCCAAAAATTATATAATAAAATAACAATAAGTTTTCTATCATACTGTATTATATTTAAAAAAAATATTTTATTTGAGAATAGTGATTAGTATCAATGAATAACATTAACGGCATTTTCATTTCAATTACAGCCCAATTAATTTTTTAAAGCCCATTTTAAAATATACAGGACATGAAAAAATTCTGAAAATTGAGAAACCGAACTTCTAAAAACATAATAACATGAATAACTGCACAATAATTTTCATTTTAATTAAAGGGGAAAAAACTTTAATTCTTTTCTTGAATTCATTAAATAATTTTATAACTTAAAAAATTAAAGTGTTATTATCAGCAAACGACCTTAACTTATATTTCAAGTGAATTTTTTTAACAGATCAAAATATTAAATTTTATCAAATATCCACATAATCAATATCAAATGTTCAGGAAATTTTTTTAAATTAAATTTAGGTATTTCTTTAAATCTATTTTTTTAGATTATGACAAACAGCAGTTTGTTAGACAAAGTCTAAAAATAATAAGAAGAGTAAATTAGCGTCATTACTCACATCTAATTACTAACTATAACTATTCCCGCCGAAATTTTATCTCTTCCGTTCTATCAAAAATGATTAAATAAGTCATTCACTCTCGATCATCGTAAAATGGCCTCTAAGTAATCGCTGATTGATAATGCTAGATTTTGTCATCATTGATAAAATGCCTTCACGTAGTTTTTCGCACTACGTCATTACATTCTAGGACTTTTGAAACCAGTCCTGTATATGTAGTGTGATTATCAAATGATTAATTTATCATATTTTGATGCATCTAAATCCTTCAATCAATTTCTGTAAAAGTGATTAAAAAAAGAAAGAAACTGTTTACGTGAAAAGAATTTGTATAAAGCTCTGTTTTTTTCTCATTTCATTACTTGAATAATATATTTTAACATTGTTTTAGTACAATGGTTCAAAGAGAACATGAGGAAAACCAGAGGAAATAGTCTCCTAAAGCTTTTTCGTATGCTGTCTAATAAATTTGACAGCATACTAGGTATGAGATGGCAGGGAATGCGGCATTAGTTTACAATAATTAAGAAATATTATCTCTTGGTGATAATTTAGCATTTTTTATTGAATTTATCATGCTATCTTAGGAGAGTATTTTGGCGATTAATCCCTGGCATGCAGATAATAGTATTAGAATTTTTACTTTGTGTTTCAGAACATAATTTTCTCAATCGGATGAAATTAAAAATTGGCACGGAATTACACATCCACTTACATGATCACGTACCAGATTTGATATTTTTGAGTCAGTGCAATTTTGAATTATGGCTTTTACATGTTTCTAAACGTGCAAACCTACACACATATAATTCCTTGTTGGGTTCTATTCTAAATTTGTTATTTTTTTAGACTATATATATTAATTCTGTTCGTCTAATATTAGCTTCTTAGTTCTCTTTGCTTTGCAGTAATAGTGTAAATTATATTCGATCAATCCGACAGACAGACTTCCTCTTGGCAAATATTGCTCAAAATTTGGTAGAAATCTAACAATGCGGTGTAAAGTCCGTATACCAAATTTAATCCCTCTAAATCAAAGAGTGTTTGGGTTATCGTTGTCATAAAAAGACAGATAAACGGATATATTACAAAAAAATTGTTCTCTGCACTCAGGGAGATCTAAAACTTGGAAATACATCGAAATCTTGGATTCGAATTTTTTTACGACAACTGCATTTTCTATATACTATGTATACGAGAAAGTAAAAACCGCGATTTTTAATTCATAGCATGCTGTCTTATTTTATCATAAAACCAAACAATTTATTTCATTATATAATGTTGGCTCATTGGTGTAGGAATATTATGCTGCCAATTTGGTGTGGTTTTAAAGATGGTGTGTTCTCAAAGATTAGCTTAAAACTAAACCATCAATTCCTGTCGGTTGTAAGAAAGAGGAAGATTACGTTATTAGTATTGAGATTTTAAAAATAGTTGTTGTTGAATATTTGAAAATTATGCTGGCAATGTGGTGAGATTTCAAAGCTTGCTTGTCTGAGATCGTACATGTAACTAAACTCTCAATTCCAGGGGGTAATGACGATTGAAATATTTAGGGGAGTTTGGTAAGGTTTTAAAGATGACGTATTATCCATGATAGATCATATCAATGTGTGAGTTGATTTGTCAGAGTAGTAAGATTTGAACAGGGTGAACTTTTAATGAAAACAAATAATCTATTCGAATGTTTAATGTCAGTTGTTACATGGTTTGCACAAATCCCTATTGAAAGATTACAAGAATTTGATCATTCAGAAAATGCGAATTCGCATACTAATTTCAGCATCTGCCAATAATATTCTCATCTAAAAGAAACGTGTTTCTACATTTACTATATTCATTACGAAACTTGCATCATTTGACATGCACTTGAAGCTATATTTAAAACTCTATAAAAAGTTTAATATTCAATTTGGATGAGCTTGCACATAAGCATTATGGTAGGTGGAAGCTCATTTAGTAAAGCATTGAGGACTCTTTGATCCATAGACGCAGCACAATGTGAATGAAGCACACAGCACAATGAATAAAGCACACAGTGATCAGTAAGGGAACCATTATTCGGCCTTTAGACTGAAGTGTAGAGAAATAATCGATGATGGGCTGTCGTAGGAGACCAAAAAAACAATATTCCCAGCTGCTCGACAAGAATAAGTGTCTTTTCAAATGAGGCTGTAACGTCGAATTTTCGCAAGATCACATGGCTTTAGAAAAATTTCTTTGAGTGCAATGTAGGTTGGACGAGTTACATTAATCAGATCTCTAATATGAGAACTGTTATTTGGAACTCGTGGCAAGTCCAGGAAACAGCTCTGCTATAAAATACAATCATTGATTGGGGTTTCTTCTTCTTCCTTATATCCTTTACAGGATTTTTCTAGCTAGAATCCAGCTTCTTACTCGAAAATTTGGATGATGCTATATTAATATTTTAAAATATTCAATAACTAGACATCTTGTCACAAAGGTTTTCAATCGTTCCTGTTTTTGACTGTTTCATTGTTTGAAATACTAGAAATTCGTTGTACTGTCTTTTTCGGAGAGATGCTTTTTCTGGTTGCCAAAGTTGTTTAAAGTTGAAGGCAAGTAAATGATCAGGGCTGGATTAGTTATGGAGCAACGACATCGAGTAATATTCACTTCAATTTGAAACCAAGATGCATTCTATGCAACATGCACCAAGATGCAGCATGATTTTGATTATTGCAAAATGTCGGGGCACAGTGTCGGAATCCTCCGTGCATAAATAGAAGCTATGATTCATGTTCCTATGAGAAACATGTGAATAGTATCCAATGTAATATATAAATGATACCAAACTCTTTATAATAAATATCTAAGTATGATTTCAGAGAAGATGAATAAGAGGCACTTATTTTTGGTGTTCTGTCTATAATGATTTTCGGGCTTCAGGGAAAGTTATATCCTTTTTTTATCTTGGTGAAAATTATTTCCTTTTCTTTCTAAGGTCCCATGTACCAGGAGTTGGAAAATTCAGCCTGAAGGCAGAACAGTCAATAAAATGAGCAACAACGAACTACAGCCTTTGCTGACTACAAATTCAGCAATGGCTCGCTTATAAACTTATATTAATTTGGTTATGAAGAAGGTTGAATTGTTAAATAACACATTTTGTCTTAACTGCAAAAAAAAGACTTCAAAAATTTTATATTTTATGCTCTAGAATAATATTTAAAGCCTAATCGGATTTCCTAGCCGTAATCGGATTTCGGAGTTGTGGAAATAATGTCTATGTCTCTCCTTTTCAGCCTATTCATTATTTATTTCTAAAAAGTATTTCGGCTGCCAACGTGGTTTCAGCTATTTACATAAATTTTTGTGTTTAACAAATTTTTATTGTTTTGCTTACGCTAACGTTACATTTAAATACCTGGCTTGAAACTTGTGGATTTTTTTACGATTGGTTATTTAGAAAATAATTTTTCTCTTTCGTATTTTTGATAGGTATGCGGTTTTTTTTTTTTTTGCGTTCTCATATGACTACTTAGCTTAAGAATTTACACAAAGTTGTCCTTTCACGTTTCCTCGCATCAGTTCCACTATTATTGCTTTAGTATATCTTATCAAAATTTTATTTCGTGTTTGCATGTTCTTTTGCATTATTTGCATGTTGCGATTTTTAGCGAGCATTGTTTTTGTTTTAGAGTCATCTGCAGACGGCACTACTTATGTCGTTCATATCGTTTTGGGATGAAATACTTGTATTCGCATTGCAGCTTTTTATTCTCGTCCCAATATTCGAGCATGGATGTGTACTTTGTAATGAATCCTTCCCCACTTAACTTAATTGGAACATCCTTGTTGCATGGGAATTCCATTATCTTTCACTCAGAAATAGACTTATTTTACAAACACTAAGAAACATCTTACTTTCATGATGTTTCCAAAATCTAATTTTTGATAATAAACATACTTTCTTCTTTTAAATTATATGAAAACTAAAGATTCATCTTCAGAAACATATCTTCTGAAGGTAGATTTTTCATTGTATCTACATATGATTGCTCATTAATGAATGATTCAAAAAAGAATTATAAATACTTATTTCCCAAATTTTTATAGTCCGTTAATCCCATATTTCCCATTGCATACAATGTATTTATCCATCTTTTTTCCATTCTTCAAACAAATGCTAGTCGCCATGCTTTTTGCCTGTCTAAAATACTTAGAGATCTTTCTTCTGACTTGTTAAAAGAAAAAATATCGTGTGTCTAGATCTGGATTGCAAAATAAATAGGGGGATTCACATGATTTTGATTATTGCAAAATGTCTGGGCACAGTGTCGGAATCCTCCGTGCATAAATAGAAGCTATGATTCGTGTTCCTATGAGAAACATGTGAATAGTATCCAATGTAATATATAAATGATACCAAACTCTTTATAATAAATTTCTAATTATGATTCAACATAATTATGTTTACTTCCATTGATAACTTGCTGGAATTATCTTCTTTTGAACTTCCATATTAACTTGTTTTCCTTTTTAAAAAGTTTTCAAATCTAATCTAGCTGTGCTGTAGAAAAAACATCAAAGTTACCTGTACCATCAATTAGGCTTCATTTAACAATTCTTTCAAAGAAAAAACAAAATTTGTATACGTTTTCCGCGTATCATATCTATTTTTGACATAGACGAAAGTGAAATAACTTATAGCGTGATTGACGACTAAAGCAGCAACAATGTTGCCATAACCGCAGTGACGTCATCTAATATTCAATTATTTAGTTGCATATGTAATATTATATTAATTTTTCTTGGTATTTTAATCCCTATTAAAAATTATGATTGCTCTATATAAATAAACATATTTAAATAATGAGCTTGTGATCTAGTGGCTGAAGGAACAACCTTAACATTATTTGGAGCAGTCAGTTTTCCATAGAAATATATCTTCAACGCAATGCAACTAGAATATTTCATGTATATTTATGAATTCTATATATTTATAATAAACTTCATTGTGTGTCTGTGTGTGTTAGCTCTCTATAGGCCAGATCTACAGATACCAAAATTTATCACATGTATACTTTGAAAGTAGGAAATATACACCTCGTAGCGATTTTTTTCGAATTTTTTATTAGAATTTGAATTAGTTAAAAATTCAGCGAAATTTCGACGTTTTCCAGCCATAACTTTCGAAAATATAATAGCCCAAAACTGATTTTTATATCATATTAAAGATTTAAAAAATTAGCTTTTTAGTAATACTAATATTTCATTCAATAAATTTAATTTCTATTTTTAATGAATTTTTTTAAAAGCAATATAATTATATTTTTCTACAATAAAAATAAACTAAAGCTACTCGCGCGTATTACGAGTGAAAGGAAAAAAATATATCTTTTATAAAATTATCTCAATATGTCGCCATCAAATTGACATAAGCTTAAATTAAAAAAAATATTATTGCAAATTAAACATATAAAAATTTAATTTTCAGCACGTGTCTATATGAAATGAAATATGTTTGTTCTAAAAAGAAAACGTAAAGAAAAGTTTTTATGACTTTTACAGTAGTACTAATTAAATAAACTTTATTTAAGACAAATATGATTCAATATATATCTTTTCAATTCAAGGCCCAACGGCTAATTTGTAAAATTTTAATAATAGAAATATATCTATAAAGAGGGTCTAAATGAAGACAGTATATAACATAAGCCTATAGATGTTTTAATAAATGAAGAATGTTTAGCTTTTATCTAGATCCTCTGCTCTCTGTGAATCATATTTAACAGATTATTTTTCAGACATTAATATTTTAAATAAAAAGTGATGAACTTCAATCAACTAAATCAGTCTCTAAATCTAACTGATTTATGAATACCTGATTATCACTATTCAATAAAAGAGGGGAATCTGAGAAATTTTTATTGAATAAATCTTGAGATATTATATAAATTATGAAAATTATTCTGTAGTACACATAAGACTCAAATGCTGATGGACACCGTTTTCAATATTGACATTAAAAAAAGATGAATAATTTCAGTAAAAAATGTTTTTATATTAACTGCAGTGAATCTTCTCCATTTTAATTTAATAATGTAATTTTACGGGAGTTGACAAACAATTGGAGAGACATATAGTATATCACGGGTTTAAGGTCTTTATAACTGTATGAGTGGATTATATGACTATCAAAATTTGAATAAAATATTTCGATGAGGTATCTATTAAAAACAAATTACATAAAGTATTTAATTGGCAATGACGTTACATAAAGTATTTAACTGACTATTTTTAAGAGCATTAAGATTGTCGAACCGGCTGGTCACCAAAGGTAGTTAGTATATAATAATTTGTACTTAATTCTTCATTTTAATGTTCCAATATAAGGTTACACATTTCTTATAGCAAAATTTGTAAATTGAATTTAAAAAAATCCCGCTGATTTCATTTTGAAAAAATCGAAATGAAAAAAATATCATGTTTCTCATATATTTTAGGAAAGCTTTAAATCTTTTTTTTTCTATTTTTAAACGACATGTGTACATTACTCTCTGGAAAAGCCCTTATTTAACTTTCTTCAAGTTTTAACATATAGTCATTCCGGCAAAACATTCAAAGATTGGCATCAAGTTATCATTGTATCATATCAGTTTAAAAGAAATTAAAAAGTTATTACACTGTTATACATAGTAAACCAAACAGAACTTGAGTTTAAAAAAAACTAAAATTTCATGATTTTGTCTTTATACATATTCTACTTTTTAATTACAAATATTGCTAAATGGAAATATCAGTGGTCTGAGATAAATATGACATTGTTATAATGTTTATTTTTTCCAAATATAGTTTTCAATTTCATTATTTAAAAATTTCTTATTCCAAAACTTTTCAAACACTGAAAATTTGACGCCGTAATAAAATTCAATGCTTAGATTAATATGAGTCTCAAAAAGAAATGCATTATTTACCGAATATAGTGTCCCAAAATTAACGCAAGTTTTGAATATGTCACCATTCGTATGATAAAGTGTTCGCAACCTTATTAAAAAAGCCATCTGACGGCTGATAGTTTAAGAATAATAAGAACGGAGAGTTACACGAATCAACGTTTTAATGCAAGATTTGAATTAAACAGAAAATATGATTCTTTTTCTTTAAATTGCTATAAATTTATTGAGTTATAAAATATATGGAATAGGGTTGGGTATGGAATAACACATAGGACAAATTTCCTTCAAGGCTTTGCTAGCACATACACACTTTTTTGTCGAAATTTTCCATGACCACTTTGCATAAATATGGCTAAATTGCAAAATTGGACTTCCTCCTTCAATGTACGTCTGCCAATACTTTAAAACAAGAATGGTGGCAAATTCAAACTTTCTGTTAATTTTGAAACTCTCTTTATAAAGTATGCTCTTTAAAAATATTTACATCTGATTGAAAAGATTTTTTTACAATACATGATATTATGGATTTCTGAGGAATTATAAAAAAGTATCACCAAACAACAAATGGTAGTAAAAAACGCGATACAAAAAAAAAATATATCACAAGGCCTGAACGATTGAAAATAAATGAAGTGAAAGTATCGTAGCGAACAATTAAAACCGATATCAGTGATTTTCACTTCACAAGACGTTTCTATCATTGCGTTTTGATTGAAGTTACTTTTATCTCAATTTACAGACGCTGTAAACAACTTTTTTATTTCTTGGTCTTTGAACTAAATCTTGATCAAGAGTTGTGTATGTGGATCGATAATGGAATCACGTTGTAAACGCAGTAATGATTCCATATCAAAACAATCTTTTCTTTTTTTTTAACTCATCATAAAAAAAATATTCTGTAATTCACTCAATTTTTTTTACTGCACATGTACATGAATTTTTTTTTAAAAAAGCTTTCGTTTGTGAACAGTTTTGAGCACTGGAATTTTTCTGGAACACAAACATTAAATGAAATGGACATGCTTTCCTTAATGAATTTCTTTCCTTTTAGCATTTTGTTTCAAACCATTTTTTTTAAAAAAAAGGAACTAAGCTATTTCATAAGTTTTTTTTTTTCTTACTGCACTTGAAAGCTACTGAGTAATGGATCTCACTTTAAGAAGTAGCAATTCTATTAGGAGGAAAAAAATATTAACAGACGTAGTATTTCTTCGCCTATAATTGAAATTGGCAGAGTATGACATCCAAATTAAGCATGACAATCTAATCAAATAATTTTCTTACACAAATCAAATTAGTTACTTTGTTTACTAGTAATTCAAACTCGAGTTATTGCAGGGTAATTAACTAGTTTCTAGTCTCTGCTGGTAACTCAATTTTCAGCGTTTAGTCAAGTAATCAATAGAGACAGTGCATTTGTTTTGTTAACGAAACAAAGAATATTTTTTAAGTTTGGAGCCTCTAGTTTGAAGCATCGAATCACGATAATGTTTTAGGCTTTAATGTAAAATCATGTCAAGGTAAAATTTAGTCATGCAAAATGTACTCGAAAGTAATATAAAATTTTCTTAACATTAGAAGACAATTGTACGGTAATAAAAATAGTATTATTGGAATGCTTATTTTTAACCTATAGTAATTTGTTTTCCTCAAAATTAGAGTGAAACTTCTTTTAATGATCATAATTCGGTTCCGAACCTTGTTAGCTATTAGAAATTTTTTTTATCATAGGAAATTTTTTTTATCATGAAAAACATATATAAACAAATTTTTAGGTTAAAAATATTGGTTATGTCTTTATAACTTAAATACACTGTGAAAGATATTTTTTTGACGATGCTATCTTCGGCGAAAATGAGACATAGTGTTATCGTTAAATGGATTTGTAACAAACATACTTTCACCATCTGCTTCACTTCAGTGGAGGGTTATTCTTCTGTTGAGGTTATTATTTCTTCTTCCGCAACTTTTTGCTGTGGCAGCAAGTGCAGCTTCATAAAATTTTCAGCAGTCTTGGACATTTTCTTCCATTAATTCATAGATGGCGTTATGATCCGCCTGTAGCTTCACATTCTGGATCAAAGGCGCTATCTCGTCGATTAAACTGCATAAGCAATGATTCAAGCTCTCCGAAGTTGCGTTCGGCAACACTATCCAGCCAAAGCTTCTTCCATATAGATGTTTTTTATAAACAGATTGGTACACTTCTTTATAACAGGATCTTTATAAACAGGACTTATCTACAGATCCTGAGACTGGCCAATCTAGCGTGTGAAGTCATAGAATCTTCTCGTCATTCGTTCTGCAATATATCGCTCGTTAAGAAAGTCGGCTTATTTTTTATATATTTTGTTTTGTCAATTATGCAAATTGCTCTTAATTGGAGACTGTTGCCACTCTTGGTTTGAATGAAAACCCGTCTGATATCGCAATGTGGAACCATGATGCTTATCAAAGTGTCTTTTATTTCAATGATTCAATTAACTGCATGTTTTATCTTCCATTCTAGCTTGAAAAAAAGGAAACAGTCTGCAAACAAGTTCTACACATAGATCAGAAGAAACAGCCCTGATCTTGCATGCGACGATACGATGTCTCCTCGTCACTTGTTATGCGAAACATCGCTCGTTATGTCAGCTTTTTTTTTTAATCGTTAATTTTGTTTGGTCGTTATGGGGATCACTTGTAAAGTGAGAGCTCGCTAAGTGAGGCTTGACTGTACATAAAAGTTACAAAGAATAACAGTACAATTTTATCAACTTTTAATTTTAAAAAACCATGTTAAAATTTTGTATGAAAATTATTTTTTAAATACGTTAAATCTTATTTCTTAAAAAAAACAACGATAATTTAATTTGGTAACTCTGTATTTAAGTATTTCACAACTCCAAGTAGTGCAAGTTATAATTTTAACTAAATTATTGTATTTTCAATTTATTTTAGATTAATCTTTTAGTGACGCCAAAGAACCTGTAGCTCCAAATTTCTTCATCATTTTGTTCAATGCCGAAGACAATATTGGTCCTTTGCTAGCTCACATATCCTTCATGTAGTGATGTACTCTCAATGCCGCAATAACACTTTCCGAATTCTTATAATACAGTTTAGATATGATGGCTTTATCAAATATGGACAGCATTTCGATGCATATAAACATTGACTACCATTACCTGCCGCAGTTGCTCCTTATATATTGTTTGTTGCTTTGCATAATTCTGCATCAGAAATCCAACATCGCCATCTGTTTGTCGCTAACAGAATGACTTTTATTTGTTTATTTGTTTTTCCATCCGTTTAGTACAAACCGCATATATATATGTATATATATATATATATATATATATATATATAGATATATATATATATATATATATAAAGAGAGAGAGGGAGATCAGACAGAAAAGATATATAGATCAGATTGAAAAAAAGACTTTAATAGTAAGTAGGTATAAATATAGACTCTAATAGTAGTATTCTATTGTATAGTAAGTTAGACAAAAAAAAAAGAAATTTTGTGTATAAAATCTCTTATTATGTCTTGTCATGTGAAGGAATCATACTACAAACTAAATATGGCTGCAAAGTAAATAAATTGCAGAAAAGTAAATTAGTACCTACAAACTAAATATGGTTAGAAGTTAAATTAATAGCTACAAACTAAACATGGAGTTGGGCTGAGACTTTCCAGTAAAGACTTTCATATCACCTTTTTTTCACCAATATTTTAATAATGACTATTTTTATACTTTAATCATTAAAATGTTTCGTTACACCGATTTTAGAGTAGATATTCACTTTCTCTGGAATGTCTGTTTACAATGAATTACGAAATGGCCCGGTTTTGCAAATGCTTTATTGTTTTGCTAGTTGCATATTCAATTTCATAGATATTACTAAACCGAAACAACACAATGTTGATGGATGATAAAATTTTAAGCATGTAAAAAATATTCGAAGTAAAATGAAAGAGTTAAAAATGTCGCAACGTCTTCTCGTTGTTCTAGATATACTAGATCTGAAATAGCTTACTCACTCATGGGATAAAATTTTTCTCCAAAGGCTCCCGTGAGGAAAGGGGGGAAAAGTTTTTACGGAGTGGTGTGTCACTTCTGGACTGGACTAACTGTCATTGAACCTTAGTGGAGCGACAGCTGACACACAATATTGATGAATTTCTGTAATTACAGCGTATAGATGTGGTATTGAATTTCTCTTGTGAATAAGAGGTATACATACGCTGTAATTATTTCAAGAATGAAATTTCTTGACTAAAAGATATATGTTTTCTTCACAATTTAATAAAGGTATTTGTTAATCTCCTTTGTTTAAGAATACAAGAAATTATTTAATTTGTACACTCCCAAATTAAAAGAATATAAAAATGTTTTTATGGTTTAGATATCTCTCAGTTTTATAAGCATACATTTAGCATTATACCTATTTAATGTTTATTTGTGAGAAATACAACTCAAAAACATTTGGGATAGACGACTGAAGTTTGGTATATGGCCTTTATACAAAATTTGTAGATTTTTGACAAATTTCAAAGTATGTTTGTTTGTCCGGGTGTCCGAAAATAAGTTAACAACATATCTTCAAAAAGAAGAGAGTAAAATGGATAAAAATTACAATTTCTCATTCTGCTTAAGGAATATTCCTCTTCAATCCTCGTAAAGTAAACTTTGAAAAAATCCTGAAACTTCTAATGTTATTTCTTCTCTAGTTAATATGCATGAGTGGTTGTTTGCACTCGGTTTTCTTGATTTTACTGCTAAAGAACCATACTGGTAACAAATAAAACTTAGAGAGAGAAAATGTGTTTTTTTAAGGAATTCTAAGCAAGTGAAATTTTAAAAACATATTTGAGACACCATTCGAAAATATTATTCTTAAAATTAATTTTTGCACCATTTTAAAATCGTCCTTTTCATGGTATCAGTTCATTTACAATATAATTTCTTCTCAATTTTGATAATTCTTTAAAAAATATTTTGTGTGAAAATTTCAACAACATATTTCATTGTCTCAATAAAATTGACGCCGGTCTCATTCTTTCCTCAAATATTTGTTCGCATGATTATTTACCATTATTGAAAGCCAAGGAAGAAAGATTTTATTTGTTATCCAAACAGTTTATATAAAGAATAAGAAAATCTAGTTCGATACCGCTAGAGTGCAACATATAATTAAAAGACTATTTTCCTGGAGAGTTACGCATTTAATGGCATTACAATGCTATTGAGTTCAATTCCACTAGGAATGTTCATGTACCCAATAAATGGTAAAGCTGTATGGCTGAACTATATGTTAAAATAATATGCCTTTAATATCTTTCATAATTTTGATGCTTACATGCACTTTGCAGAAAAAATCAGAAACCTGAATGCCATTCGATTCAATTCCATAAGGAATGCTCATGCGCACAATAAGCAGTGCAGGTGTAAGACTATATCGGTTAAAATAATACGTTCTTAATAATACGTCTTTAGACTTTTTAAAATAATACGTCCCCATCATAATTCTCATTATTAAGAATTCTTTCTTGAAGGAGCCAGGAACTACGATACCATTAGATTAGATTCCATTAAGAATGTTCGAGTACAAAATAAACAGTAGAGGTGTAAGGCCGTATAGATCAAAATAATACAGTTTAATGTCTATCATAAAATTTATGCTTGCAAAGACTTTGCTGATGGAATAAGGAAACTGCAATGTCTCTGATTTCGATTATATTAGGAATGTTCATGTACACAATAAACAGTAGAAGCATAAAAGTATATAGGTTAAAATAAAATGGTTTTAATATGTCATAACTTTTATATTTAAAATGACTTTACTGAAGGAATCAAGAACTTCAAACTGTGCACTGAAGATTTAATTGGAATTAAACATGGCGAAATCAATATTCTGAGTAAACCAGTTGGTTACAAGAGGTTGTTGACCTTTTAGAATTCGAAAATTATTTTGAAATGAGTGAACCTATGGCTTGATATATTAATCAAAAATATATTGGTAACAATTTTAATTTTCTATTTTTATGTGTACAGCTGAGGAAATGTTATGAATATTGCTAAAACTGGCCAGCTGTTTTGAATAATAGCAACTGAACTGAATTTTTGAATAACAGCAATTTTTAAAACCAATTTAACCTAAATAAACTGTTTTCACAACTTCAGTTTAATAAGATTTGTCTTCATCAGTATGAATCTATATGAAAGATGGCAAGCCAGATCTCATTTAAAAATGCTGTTTTTTTTCGTAGAAGGAGATTTTCCACTCTATTTTAGTATATCTTTTGAATAGCAGTTTTCATATCTCTGATCAACAAGGAACCAGCAGATAATGGAAAGACTATCAGAGTAAACAAATATGGTTAATATTGATGCAAGAAGCATTGGGAATTCTAGGATATTTATATAGATTTGCATAGTAACGTTATTTGCAAACAAATTTTTTCTGTTCCGTCAAGTTTACGTTTTCCATTCAGTCAGAGTGATAAATTCCATGCTTCAGTATGAATGATCTCTTTCCGTTTGTTCCTTTCCTCTTCTCGGAGAGATCACTGGGGGAAATCCAGAGAGCTGTGAGTCATGCTTTCTCTAGAATTCCGTCATGAAATTTCCCCCTTTTTTATACTTTTGAATGCCTTCTTTTCATTTCTGGCATTCTTTGATTTTAAGGCGGTAAAATATTGCTGCTACATTTCTCATTTATATTTGTTTCATAAGTGTCTTTATGCATTCCGATTTAGTGCAGTAATTAAGTATTCCGTTCATGTGATTCAAGGGGCACAAAGCTACAGTTATAATTAGCGACACATTTGCAATTTGCAACATAGTCAATAACATAGGGGTGCTCAGGTAGAAGAAGCAAGAGGGTTAGAGAAAAAGATGTTTTTAGCCTATTTACTGAGCAAATAGGCTTATAAAAAAGAACTATTCTATGAATTATTAGATATGGGGACAAGTTTTTAAGTAGTTTAGCAAATATGTTTGACCAGATTCCTATTCTTTTAGTAAGATCAATAATACTATACTGATATAATATTATTTGGATACTATAACATTTATATTCATCGAGCATTTATCTAGCCTTTCGGATCAACTTTTGAATGATTAAAATTTTAAATCCTATCTAAATATGGTTCTTTCTGCGATAACCCTTGCAAAAATAGGATCTATTTACCCAATAAAGAACGGATATTTACCAATCTCCAGGATCTGTATACCCATTAAAACCGGAAGTCTTAACTCTAGAAAGAATGACTTTTTATTTTTTTATTTAAAAAAATTGTGTTTTGCATAGATGTATATAATTTAGGAAAATCATTTAAAAACTTTAAATTATTTTTTCATGAAGTTTTAAAAAAATTGAAATGTGCCAAGTGAATGTAATAAAAATTAAACAATATCTCAGTGACACAAATCACATTATAATAATTTTGAAATAAAAAAATCCCTTTTATCAGTATATTTTTTTATTATGCAAAAAAATTTAGGATAATATTTTTAACAGCCATGCATCTAATTCCAATATCGCTATTACCATATATAGGTCCTTTATACAAATGTTTATCAAATAAATAAATAAAAAGATTTTTCCAAAAATTCATTGCTGCTCTTTCTACAAGTGTTTATCTTTTTACAAGTGTAGGTCCTATCTACAAGTATTTATCAAATAAATAAAAAGAATTTTCCAAAAATTCATTGTTGCTCTTTCAAACAGACATGTGAATCTTTTAAAAGGAAATAAAAGCGTGTTGCCAAACTGTGGCACGTAGTCATGAGCAAAAATATATACATAAAAATATATGCATTATCTCTATGTCGTCAAACTGTTAAACTACCATAAATAATTAACATACTTTTTTAACATAAAAATGTGTTGCAACTGCAACTGAATTGGCAGTTAGTTTTTAACCGAAATTTTTAAAAATGATATGAATTGCATAGAGCATCAAAATGCCAGAATTCACTGTTATTTAATCATCGTTGTCATAAGACTTAAAAAAAAACCTCTCCTAATGTACTTTTTCTTTTTTTTTCGACAGACAGCTTAGAAAAAGATGCGAGACCCCATTAAAGCATTTGGATTTTAATCTGTTTGACAAACCAATAGTAAAAAAAACTTTCAAATAACTCAATTTACTTCATTATGCTTCAGAGGAAAATGTTGTTTTTTAATCGATTGCACATTTGACAATGTCTGTCTGTGCTAGTAATTGATGACAAAATTTGAGAGCCCTTGTGTTTAATGTAAAGATTATTTATTACAATTTTAAAGAAATGCTTTCTTTGATTAATACTGCCGCATTGAAGGCAAAGGTACAGTCTCCACAGCCGAGATGTTAAAACATTGGTTTCGCATTCAAGTGAATTTGAGTTCGAATCCCGGCAGATTCAAAATTCGTGTGCATATTTTTCTTTGATTTGTTTCTTCTTTATTCCGTATTCCACAAGATTCTGGACCATTTTTTAATTTACCGGATAAGTGCTCTGGACTTTTCTTACTGTCTCCAGAAAAGTAATCTGGAACTCTCGCTGCTGGTATAAAAGCTGAAGATCTCTCAGTCACGGTGTTCTCAGTTCAGAGTTGAGTTAATAAACGAAATTAACTCTACTATCTGTGTCTTCTAGAGTTTTATCTATATGTCAATACAAATCTTTATCTGATTTCCCAATTAACGGACAAAGCACCGCAAATATTGCCTTTTGCCTCATAACAATTTTGATACTGTTAAGAAATAGACTTAGGGTATGGATACCATAGACAGACTAATAATATTATTTTGTGCAAACGGTAATTTCCCTATTCCTAACCAAAAATGAGTGGTAGAAGTTGAAATATGAAACTACGTTGTATTACCATCATGATATATTGTTCTCCTATTGAAATGTTGTTCCTCGGGCCTGAGGTATAATATTTCTTACTGAAAAGAAACTATGGTTAGTTCATCCAAAATCATTTCTTCAGATTGTGAGAAAGATGATAATTTGTGTATAAACCATGAATAGTTCATTCAAAATCACTTTCTCAGATTGTGGGGAAGGTGGCCATTTGAATATAAAGTATGAATACTTCAACCAAAATCTTTTCTTCATATTGTGAAGAAGATGGTAGTTTGAGCTTAAACCATGAATAGTTCATCCCAAATTACTTTCACAGATTGTGGGGAAGATAGTAATTCATGCATGCCATCTCTATTTAACCAACGCGTTATTGCAAGCTATTACCGTTCCGATCTTAAATTCATCATAATAGTGCAAGTTAAACATGTTTTGGGAACTTGAAAAAAAATTTCTCTTTTCATTTATCGGTGGTTTTGGAAGTTTACTCTTAAAAACCAGTTTGATAAAAAATATTTCTGAATTTTAAACATTATTTTTTGTAATTCTTTTCTTACAAGATTATTTTCAACTTTTTGATTATTTTTCGATCTTCAGTTTACAAGATTTACTTTTACAAGACTAATTTTCACCAATCATTTAAACACTTAATCGATACAACCCGATCAAATCCTGTAATACCTGCATTGTTACTTCTTAACAATCTCTGAACTCGAATAACTATTTTTGTAATTAGGATGACAAAAAATTTATGAGATTATTACGGCCTTTCATCCTTACAGCAATCGTCGAATGGAAGCCGTTTGCAGAAGTAAATTTTACAAAAGGCTTATCAGAACAAGGTGATGAACAACTAGATGTCGGTATCAATGATGGAAACTAGACATTTTTGTGTTTTAAAATGTATAAAAATATGAAAAACTAGGGAGTGAAGATCAGAATTTACAACAGAATTGCCGATTTACAACAGAAATGTAGGGCCGCAGTGACCTGGTCTCAGCATTAGAACAGGAGGGTTTCAGGTTTGAAATTTGATTCCTTTGAAGAATGTCGCGTTAGCAGGTTCTGGTACAAGTTAAATTCATTTGGGCCAAATGTCCTCCCTCTGATGTGGTGTGGAAGTTTGGAGAGAGAAAGTGCCAACTCAGGTGTCATCTTCGTCATTTAGTCGCAGTTCAAAATTACGAGATCAGTCTCAAAATAGTCTTAGAAGACGTTAATAAAACTAAACTAAACGGCACATGAATGCAATAAAAAATTAATATTGAAAATCGGTCAAAATAACTGGATTATCTCCCAATGTTCTCACAGATGCTGAAATTATAAAAAGCAGAGTCTATCTTTGGAGAATTGATCTCTACACGAGTTCTCTTTGAGCATTTTGTGCTTACGATTTATCACCACTTTGCTGCTTATTACCACTTGCGCTGTAGTTTATTACCATTCCCTGATCAGTGTGTGCTTCGACTAAGTTTCTTATCTATGTATTGTGTTTTCAAATATTTAATACAGCGCCCTTTTGGTTTTCTGTTTTTATCAAGATCTGATTGCTGTTACATTACGCTTCATTATCACATAACATTTCCAAGCCTAAAATAAATTATCATTGAACTAGATAATCTAATAAGCACTCTTTTGAAGCTTATTAGCTCTGTGCTAATAGTTAGCAGGGAAATATTTAGAGATTTTGTAGCACAAAAATGCATGTTATCTAGTCCATCTTTCAATAATCTTAGTTAAAAAATAACCATATCTTTAGTTTCACATTTCAACATATTCTTAACATCATTTTAATGATTTATTCAAAGTATTATTTTTTATTTTCGTAACTTTGTGAAAATGCATAAACTACTCATTTATTAGAAAACATGACCATGTCATCTAATATGTTATGTTTTTAAACAAAATTATTTAAACAGTTAACCAGGGTCGATAAATATAACAATAACTAAATAAATATAATAAAACAATTAGGACCATGATCAATTACACTGAATATATGTTAATATTTTATTATTCACTTTTGAAAATTTATCTTTTTATCAAGAGTGCTAATTTGTAATAGACTTGCAATCTTACCTTAGCTATCTCTTTAGGCATAATCTAAATCCGCAGCTAACATTCGTAAAAAAAGAATTCTACATTGAAAGTATATATAGTAATTTTAATACAACAGGATTCTTAAAATTATTGATTTCCTTTTAACTTGAATTCATATTTCAGTTTACCATTTGTTTTGCACATTATTCATGGTCTGAGTCTATAAGTGCCGAAACCAAAATGCTTTCTTAGCTACTTTTTCATCTAAAACTGTATAAGATCTGTATATGTTCCCACTGTCTATTTTTCTGGTTTTTCGCTTTCTTTTTCGGGTAACGTCATTACTTGATGATTCAGCAAAATAGAAAGAAAAGTGTTAAGAATTGTTAAAAATTGAACTCTTTTCATTAAAAGAAGAGGAGTTAAGTTTTCATATTTTTGGGGCAGAGTAGAGATAAAACACTTTTGTAATTTTTGGCTGGAGTCGAATAGTGAGAAGACACTTTTGTAATTTTCAAAACTTCGCTTTATTTTATCCAGGGAGGCATAATATTTGTAAAGGCAAGAAACGACGAGGTACGTCATTCCACAGCTTGACATGAGAGCGAAGGAAAAAGGAGTCAGAAATATTTATTCCCAATGATTATATACTATGAGATTCTGAAAGTGATTTGCTTACAAGTTTAGGTTCAGGTAAAGCTAATAGGTATATTTTAAAAGAATTTGTCTCGACTGACAGATTTTTACCCCTTTTACTATAAATGTTGGAACTTATCACTTACTTGTCACTTGTTTTAAAGCTTTTGAAACATTGATTGAATAAAAAAAGTGTAATTGAATCAGGAAATGCGGACATTTTAGAATTAATATGGGTTAAATTAAGATTAAAAAATTAGGAAATTAGGATTTAATTATATGTATACAAACTGGAGTATTACGCATTTGAAAACCGATAAATAATAATTTGGAGTTAAAAATTTCTATGATTGTTCTGGCACAGGATGATTGCTGTTGTAGTAAAAATAAATTCAGAGTAAAATAGAGGGAAAAATTCATATGATAAATCTGCTCAAGCTGACTTAATTTTTGTGTTAATCCCTTTGGAGAGCACTCCTGATTTGTAAGAGAAGATAGTCGGCTTGATAGTCGGTTTGATAGTCGGCTTCATCTTTTCTGGTGGTTGCAATCAAGGGAATGGAGTGAGTTATTTCCATTCCGATGACGGAACGTATCTCTTTTGGGATGATCATTAGGTCTCAACCACTATTACTACTTCTGTGCTGCTGCAATATGCTCTTTCATTTTTGTTTCCAAAAGCTAACGGGTAATAATGCTAAACTCCAATGTGTGTGCTATTTTCTGTCATATACCGTGAAGTCATTTGGATAAAATGATGGATTTAAAACCATGTGAACTTAGAAATTACCCAGAGATGTTTGTCTGAAGCTAGTTGTAGTCAGGTCTCTTAAAAAATGTATTTAGTTTAGCTGCTAAATGAATAAAATTGAAAAAAGTTCTAAAAATATCTTAGAATTAAAATCTTAGGACTGCTTTGTATGCTTATGTCGGATTATTAAAATCATTATTAACTAAATGAAATGATACTGAGTAATGAGTTATTCATAACAATATACTTGAATATTAATTATTCACTTTCTTGTAATGTATTATATTACATTTTGCTGCAATAGAATAATTCTTTAATTTTATTAATTTAAATTATTTCTTTGTAGTATAATATAATAATTAAAAACGTTTATTTATAAGTAAATATGTTGTTATTTATAAGAACGGGTATTTTTTCAAGATTTTCATTTAATCATTTGTACACATGATGCACATATTAAATAAAAAATAAATAAAAATACATATTCCACAATTATTAAAATAAATTAATAAATAATAAATAAAGTATTATTTTAATTAGCAAGTTAAAACATATAAATTAAATTCAAAATGTATTAAAATTAGGAAATAAATTTAGCTATAATCAAAAGGCAGATCTTATAATTTGCTTTATCGAAGACTCCAAAGTACCTATAACTGCCTCTACTTAAAAAAACAAATTAGTTGTGTTTAATAACTATAGCATTCTATTGATCATCATATATGCCTAGATAAATTAATAAATATTTGTTAAAATACTGTTAATTTTGGTTCCAAGAAGTTAAATTAAATTAATATTTTAAAACATTTTTGATCAATTTCATTAATGCACAAAATTCATCGTCCGTATATTATTATTTAATTATGAAATGAAAAACAACATTTAAAAAGAATATAATTCCTTTTTTTTTAATTCATCACTTAGAGTATGATTTTGTCTCATTTTAAAGACAACTCATGGAGAGTAGTTTAATAAATATAAATTAAAACTAATTTGAATATGATTAGCGAATATGTATTCATTTCTAATATAAAAACTAAATTACCATAACAAACATATATATATAAAATAATAAAATTAACTCCCTCTTTTGTAAAAGTTTTTAAGTTTAATTGACCCAATATAAAAAAAATTTTGAGCTATTAGAAAATCGAAATAAGTTGAAATCAATTTAAAACAGAAGGCAAAAATAGAAAGCCAATAGCAAAATGAATGAAAAAAGATCTGTCTGGAAATTTTGGCGATAAAAACTTGCTTTCAATAGTTGTCTATAGTATAATAATATATCATTCGCCATATAAATCTTATCACAAATGTGATTAAAATAAAGTAGTTATATATATACATAAAAGTAATGAAACTGATCAAAAATAGCAAAAGGTATAAACTTGCTTGTAAGAAAAAAATTAATTTATAGTAAATATCATGTCAAAGCAATTTATAAATTTTTCTATATCTCTATATATACTTATAATAAAGCTCAATGTGTGTGTGTGTTGGCGCTCTACAGGCCAGACCGTTGGACCTACAGCTACCAAATTTGGTACATGTATACCTTGGAGGTCGGGAATCTGCAACTCATAGCCTTTTTTTCGAATTTTTAATTAGAATTTGAATTAATTAAAAATTAAGCGAAATTTCGACATTTTTCCGCTATAACTTCCGAAAATACTATCGCACAAACATGATTTTTACATCCATTTAAAGATTAAACAATTGTCTTTCTAATGGCATTAGTGTTTTAATGTATAATTTAAGCTTCTATTTTTAACGAATTTTTAAAGAAATATTTTAACCATATTTTTTATCACGTGACTGGATAAAATAAAAGAAAATAATGGCGGAAGTTCAAATTAAAAAAAAACCTATCATCGCAAATAAATCTAGAGAAATGCAACTTTTAGCAGGTGACTGGATAAAATAAAAGAAATATAAACCGTGATACTTTCTAAAAAATAAATGCAAAGCAAAGGTTTCTATAATCTCTTGCAATATCTAAATCATTAATTCAATAAATCTTCTTTATTTACGGTAAACCTGATTGAATTTAGACAGCATATGCATTGAAATCTCGACTTCATGGCATATTTCTATAATCGTTTGCAATATCTGTATCATTAATTCAATAATTTTTTCCATTATAAAATGTGATAGTTTCTAAAAAAATGATGCAAAGCCAAGGTTTCTGTAATCGTTTGCAACATTTAAATCATTTATTTAATAATTTTTTCCCCTTTTTCGCTTTCTTTGAAAAAATATTAAATATTTTGGCAACATCACCGAAAAAAAATTTTAGAACACATTACTCATGGCGAACCAGCTGGTCGCCAAAGGCGGCTAGTTGATAATAAAAAAGATAATGGATAAGAAATAATTTTATTGGCATTACGAAAACAAGAATCTTCATTAATATGCTCTGACAGAATGAAACACTTAAATCATGTTTGATATATCATCATGCTTTGTTAAATTTATTTATTTCTTTTCTGAGAAAATTTCAAAGAGTGTGTTAAAATAAAACCATAAAAAAAGATTTAAAAAATATCAAGGGAAGCAATTTTTGTTGTATTATTATTTGAAACGTTTATACTTTTTCCAAACTTCTAAAACTTTTGCGATCACCTAAGAATCATAAGCTTCAAAACACTTAAACGATAGCGCTAAGCTGCCAAATGTGGGAAAGAAAAGATTACATGTTGCAACCCTACTACCGCAAACCTGAGTAGCCGAACAACTACCTTCGAAAAACATACTGAAGTTGGATGATTGAAGTGTTCGCAGTCGGCGATTGTGCGATGGCGCTTTTTCTTGTTATAATGTGTGTGGACCAAATTTAAAAAAGGATACCTGTTATAAATTCATAAAGGATTATAAAGTATTCACCATGCCTCGGAAACTATTGGGTAAGAAAAGTTACTTTTTCTTGTGTTCGAATGCGACAGTTACTGAAGAGTGAAAGTTTTGTTTTCAACGACTTCGTCTGTTATTCGTTTGTTTTGATATAGAAGTTGATGATTTCTTATTAATTTTTGGTAAGACAGATTTGTTGTGAGAGTTCTTAGCGAAAAAAATCATCAAATTCAAGAGTGGGATTTCATCTAGAATTAAACTACTTCTGTGGGAGAGTTTTAATTTTTTTCTTCTTATTTTTTTATGAAAGACCGGCATAATCGGCCAGGTGTTTTGGGCGTGTTTGACCTCTGCTTAGCAAGTAGTTTAATCACGTTTCTTTCTAATTACCTTTTAGTTTCATTTATGTTGGACGATATGATTTAAACAACAAGAACTTGAAACCATATTCTCTTAGATTTACTGAAGATTCTTTTAAATATAAACAAAATAGTTTCTACTTTATTTGTTTACAACTTCAAATGTTTGGTACAAAATAAATATATATATATTTACAAAGAGTTGTATAAAATAAAACAAGCTTGTGATAATATCGGTGATTTTATCATAGAGTTAATGATATGTTTAGCCGGTCATTCGACCGTACTATTTTAAGAATAAATTATTAAGATAGAATATTTAAAAAAAAAGTTTTTGTTCCAAAAAAGTTTTGTAAAAAAGTATTTTGTTTCTGATATTGGTTTATTTCTGGCATAAAATTTATTTTAACTAGAAATTTTAAAATAATCACCATTATTATTTAAAAGAACACTAGAAATTTTTATATGAATTAAAATTTTGAGGAAAATAAATGAATGTAAATATTACTTTAAACTTAAGTTTAGAGCATATTTGGAAAAGTTTATTTACTTGTGATGCATTATAATCAAATTTAATTTAAACATTCATAAGAATTTTTTAAATCTTAATTCCTAATTTTTACTTGGTTATTTTATGACATAAATTATTATTTTCATATTTGTTTTATTTTGATAATGATTTATTATTTGACTGTAACATGAGAAATATTATTTTTTGTACAAGACTGGCTTAAGACATTTTTTCTTTGACAATCCGAAATAAACAATCAAAATTAGAACTAATTTAAAATTTTGATTGATATGATGTAGCAGTATGAGTCATTCTAAAATCATATTGCACGGAAACTGAAAATTTTTATATTTTGGACGCCAGTTAAGCCTTTTCTTTTTGCCTTGAGTAAAAAGTGCATAATAATTATTAGCCTTGATTATGGATTATTTTTTACAGTTCTGAATTATTAATTTTGCAGGTTTCTGAACTCTTAATATTGATGTATTTAACTAACGAAAAATTAAATTCAGACATTCAAATAGATTAAAATATAGTAAAATTCAACATTAATAGCTGTTGCGATATTTTACTTCTGTTACGCAAAAATATAAATAAAATATATTATGTATATGATATCTAAATATATTATGTATATGTATTTATATATTAAAATTTTTCTAGTTTTAATTAAATAATAATTAGTCACAATGCTTGTTTATGAGATAATATGAGCAATATTTGAGTGACATGCTTTTATTTTTATCCAAGAAACTCGAGTTTTTAATGCGCAATTAAATTTTATTTATCTTTGTTTTGGAATTTTTTTTTTCTTGATAGTAAAAGAATATTTCCCAAAAACAGCCTTTAAAAATTGTTTATTCTTAATTTTAAAATTTTTTTAGCATTTATCTCTGTTATTTTTCATTTATTTTTTCGTATAATTTCAGTTTAGACATATTGCTTTTAAAAAAGGTACTCGCTATTAAAATATATATAATATTAATGTTATAATCATTACAATATTGTTTTTAAAATCTGTTTTCTTTTCTGAAGGTAGTAAATGCGCCTTTTCTTTAAATAGTGTCCAAACATTTATATAAATATTTGAAATTCCTGTTCTTCAGTGGTAGCTGCAAATAATTCGGACTCTTTCTTAATGGAACAACCCAAATAAAGCAATTTACTAAATATTTTTCTGATAGTAAGTTGTTTATTTTATTTCACACTTATCTGTGTTTCCTTGAGACTTGAAACAGACGTTTTCTTGTTTATCTTGAAATCGTATCACAACAAGAGTGGAATCTCCTTTTACAATATTTTAATGAAGTATAAACTAATCATTAGTCGCTCAATGTATATCATAACCGTCACAGAAGATGCATGTAATTGTACATTGTTCTCTGGTTGATCTTATAAAAAAAGTAAAAAGGCTTCAGTTCCGCTTTCTATTTTTTACTTGTCTGATACATACATAGGAATTACATTATTACCCCATCTTGCTTTGTCATGATTCTAAATTTCAGATAATGATAGACGGATTGGAAATTCCAAAATAACTTTCGAAATCAATTCCGCTACACGAACAGGGCAGATGATTCGTTTTTTTTTCTTTCGAACTTACGGAAATCGAACGTTCTTATCATGATCATCTCCGCACTATTTCTTTCCAGTAGATTTATCGTAAAGTAATTTACGTATCAGACCCCCTTTTTTTATTTGTTTTAATGAAACATTAAATCAATACCGCTATCTTTATATTACTGATTCTCGTAAAATTAAAAGCTTTCTGATAAAGTGTTTATGTGCTATACGTCGGCTCTTTAGCTCAGAAAGCTGAATGAGCAAATTTGCTTTCTCTTGGTTTACCCCATTTACTTTTCCGCTGAATTAGATTGGCAGATATTTGAAGTGTTTTTCTAGTAAAATTAGCTACGTTTTCTGATGAAATCATATATGATGATTTGCCTGTTTATTTTTGCATATGAATTTTGAATTTATTATTATTATTATTATTCTGTTCATGTTATTCACATTTTCATACAATTTCAAAATGGTTATTTTTTATTAAAGGAGAATTTTTTATGGTAAAATTAAATTGTACGTCATAAATCGATTAAAGGGATTGATTTTTGAAAAGGGTTAAGTCCTCTCTCGAAATAAACAAGAAATTAATATCTATAAACAAAATGCACCATATAATGTTATTAAAGTAAATTCATTTTAAAAGAATAATTCTAAGATTTTAAAGATTTTATTAGAATATATCACGAAATGAAACTGAAAAAGTAACTAAATTTTTAAACTAAACATCTATTATAAAAATAAAAAAAATTCTTTTATTGTCAGCGTATTTATTAATTATGGATTTTTCTCTTATATGATTTATGTGAGTTTAAAATATCTGTAAATATTAGTTGTACATTATTATACAAATTAGTTCATGCAGTTTATTCTTTTTAATAAAGAAAATTGAATTTATGGTTTCTTTATTGCCTAAGTTATTACCTATCAATTTATATTCTTTAATTCTGAAGTCAGGATGCTTCAATCACAGTTCATATCCTTCTAAAAATGAAAGGGAAAAACGACGTTTAACCAAAACATAACTCCATTTCCTTTATAGAAACTAATTTCTTTCCCAATCCAGTGGTTTTACGAATTATTCAGATCTTGATGACGTAAATGTAGCGTTATGTATAAATGTAAGCACTGTTTAAATAACTAAATGTATTAACGAAACTTTTACTTATTTTCTTCACAAAAATTAATTTTATATTAAAAATTTTAGACAACAAATTCTACCACTAAATTTGGCGAGAAAAATGTATCTTATAGATTGAATAGATCGTTTTGGTTACAATAACTGGTGTCTGAAAATAATAAGGATAAATCTGCCATTTAATTAAATTTATGTTATTTTTTGTTCCTGACGAAGCATTATAGCTATTCATTTTTTATGAATTTGAAGTAGATATTATAAAACATAAGATAATTTTACGGTAAATTGGCAATACCGAACTTAAACACCTCAAATTCTATAAAAACGTTTTTAAGATAATTTTGTATTTATCGAATTTTCAGTTACAATTTGAATAATTTTTTCTTTGTAAAACCAAAGTTTGAAAATGGTTTTACTGTTTCTTTTTTCTCAAAATCATGCTGTCTAATTAAAATATTTATTTTGCTTCAGATATACAAGGAAATTTACTACCTTTTCTATTAATTTTTTAGTTTTAAAATATGTACTAAAGTTTTTTTTTTATAATAATTGGCAGAAAAGTTTCATTTTATAAGCTTATGAATTGTATACCTATTTCATAGAATAACATGCTCTTAAAGATCAGTTTGAGTTTTATTCTTATTTACTTTCTTTTATTTCTGTTCGGACCTAAATTTTTAAAATCATTCTCATTTGACAAAGATACAATTTAATACTAGCCTTCATTATCATCCATTTCTTTTCTAGGCTGTGGTTTGTTTCCTGTAATAACATGGAAAAGTTAATTAGGTCGTAGAAGTTTACCTTCGCAACTAATAATCATGCGTACTTATTTCAAATGACCATTCTCTTACGAGGACATCATCATAACAAAAAGCTGATTATCCTCCCTCGTTAAAGAATTAAAAGTTTTCCTGTTCAAGATCTTTCAAAATTCTTAATCCAGAATCAAGCGGTTTCAGTTGATTTTCCTGCTAGAAATGAACTAAAAATTATTAACAGTCTTTAATTGGCAGTTTCAGTGAGGTATCTAAAATAATTTTATAAGTATCTTTGCCTTCGCGAAATCAGCGTAATATTGAACTTCGTTACTAAATTTTAAATTTTAGATCCAGGACTTGGCATTTATAAATGAAAACATGCATTTTTTCAATTTACAATACGAATATGTTATTCAGTATATTAAAGTATAAACTATTATTTCTAATTTAAAGAACGCTTAGAATTGCTAAAGAAAATTAATTTAAATCTAAATATTTTCATTAACTTATTTCAAAATGTTTGCATACATTTTCTTTTTTCTGGACTATTTTGAAATCGTTTTTAAACGAAAAATTCATTATGAAATTGCAATAATGAATAATTATTAATATATTTGATGAAATTTTATATGCTCTTTGGAAGAATTAGAAGATCTTTAGATATTCAATCAAGTTTTGTGTTTATTTAAGTTAGATTAGAATTTATTCTTTCAGAAAAATAATTACAACACAGAAATATTTTTCTAATAACGCCTTGAGTTTCTAGAATATTCTAATCTGTTTCAAAAGCTTCAATCGAATTTTTTTATTTAGAATGATAGAAAATGTCGTGAACAAATATAAATAATTTATGAATCACCAAATGTTTGTCACGAGCTATGAATTTTATTTCCAATGTATTTATGCCATTCATTGTGTTTCTTAAAATTCCATATGCCTTTTCTGTATTATTTGAGGAATATGAATGTAAATAAAGGCCTTTGACATCTTGATTTCAGAATGCGTAATATATTTTAGAATCAGCAGAATTCTAATAATTTTGCTGTAGATTTATTAGACGATTTTTTCAATATTCATTTGGAATCTTATTTGTTTAAAAGTTTGTTAGTTTGGTGAGAAAAATGAATCTTAAATTCGTAAAATAACAATTGTAAAGCACGCTTAAGAGATGTGTTAGTGATTTCAAGATTTATAAATGAATTTTACAAAAAAAATAATATTTTTATTTTTAAAAGTGGATTTAAAAATTCTTTTCTGTGACCTATATTAAATAAGAAATAATAGCATTCATTTCTGTATTAAGAAGAATATTAGAAACGAATTAATTATTTAGCAGTTAATGTGTTAATTGCAGCATTAGCAATTGCAACCTTATGTAGGTAGCCTTTAACTGCTGTTACTTATTTAATTAATCGCCTACATTAATTAAATATTCTCTTTACATTTACACGAATAAGGAGTTCTAATTAATTTGGTGTAATACCTTTTAAGATAAATGAATAATTTGAAACTCGTTATTATAATGTAACATCACCTTGAAAATACCTATCATTATAATAATTATTAAATGTAATCTACATTTAATATATTATTTAAATACATTTTTCTGCAAAATGTGTTCAAAATTATATGGTGTGTAATATGAATAATAGGTGTGAAGGTATTTAATTTTTTAATTCAAACAAATCAAATAATGATATATTTTCTGCTTTTGTACTTTAGCCAAAATCATGTAGTATGAAAGCATTACCATGAATTGTTTAAAAAATAATGATGAAGATTAGAAAATAAGAATTGTTGCAAGTTTTGATAGAAATTTGAAATAAATTAAAAATGATTTTGTCCATAGAGATCATATCTGGAATTATTTACAGTTGTAGGTTCTAGTATGATAGGAATTGTATTTCTGTTTAGGTTTTCTTGTTCCATTATTAATATTTTCAAGAAGTGTTATTTCTATAGGAAACCGTCAAAATGCGTCTTGAATAATGGCAGTGAAAATTTTTTAGCGTACTGCTAACTTTCTTACTGAAAATTATTTTTATTTTTTCCTTAGCAGTAGTTTTAGATTGGCGAAATGTAATCAAATTAATAAGATTTTAATAAACAGAATAATCATGCATGCAATTATTATACAAAATTTTAGCGAATTATTTGAAACAAAAAAATCTTTCTTCAAAACACAGCGTCGGTTAAATTTAAAAAAAAAATTTTTTAATGGTGGACCAAAAATTAAAGAAGAGTAATAGAAATAATGAAAAAAAATATATATTATTTGTAATCACAGATTCGTTTTCTCTCCCCCCCTCTCCCTTATATTACGAATTAGTTGTGGAACTAATGGACTAAAACTATTTATTTCCGATTCTAAATCATGTTTTAATGAATTTAGTTTAATACGAGTTGTCATGCTACAGTTTGTCAATTTATTCTAAAGGATTTCAATTGCGATATGGTTTTTTAAAAAATCATTTGATAATTTCATTTGCTTAAACTAGAGTGAGTTAAAATTTTTTAATTCTTTTCCCGCACATACTAATACCAAATAATCTTTTTTTCATGTTTCAGATTTAATATTTTCATTCGAAATAGTTTTTCGATATTCAAATTATGCTTATTAAAAATGGTATATTTTTAAATATTTTCTTGTTGTAAAATTATTTTCTTATTACAATAACTGCTGATTTGAATATTTTAACTAAAGATTTGAAAACAGATGCCCTAATCACTGAATAATATGATTCATTGTTTATTTTTAATTGAGCAGGTATTTGTAGGTATATACATCAACCCTCTGAAAAAATATTTTTCATTGAATTAAAATTGGTCTCTGATTTGCTCTGATTGATCTCTGATTTGCTGAGTTTTCTTTAGAAATAGTTTATAGTTTTGGACTTGAAGATTTATTTTTAATTTTTTACTTTAAAACTACTAATATCGAAAATAAATTAAGTTATAATTTGAAAATGAATTTCTGAATTAGGTTAATTTTGTTGTGTTTAGTAGAAAAAAAACTGATGTTTTTTGTTTCTTATTTAATTCGCTATGAATTACTATTTATTCATTGGTAATAAATACCCAATCCGTCCGATAATACGATTCTTGAAAATATTGCTGTACCCGTTAAGTTCACCAAACAGGCGCGGTGACCAAGGCTTGTTTGTAAATTAGCATTTCCGAACATCCGATTGGTTGTGGTTTTCTTCGACCACCTGCGTGATCTGCAAACACACACTCACACTCACTCACCCCATATTCGTGTGGGCTCTTAACAGGATGTTTAAAAAGAGGCACTAGATCTTACCATTGCTGAATATTTGTTTAGAAAAAAGCTTTGTGTTGAATTTGTACATGTTTCAAGTGCTCTGATTTAAATTAGTAATTAGAGCGTCGCGAGTTGATGATTTGTGAAGTTAAATGTCTGCTACAACCCTCGAGTCAGAGATTAATCCCAAGCGCAAAACTGTTTTTTTTTTTTTTTTTTTTTTTTTTTTCTTTCGGAAGTCCTTTATTCGGAAACGGTATATGCATTAATTATGTTTCACTTAGTTTCTCTCTATAAGCGTTGAATTACTTTTTCTTACAATTTGAATTTCCTTCGTATTTCTTTTACTGGGTAATTATGATTAAAAACAAAAGTCAGCATAAGAAATTTTGATAAATAAATTGAAAATAATTTATAATTTCATTGTAAAGTAAAGATAAGGACAATTTGTTTTGCAGCCCTTATTTTTTGCAAGTTTTTAATGAATTTATTATTGAAAATTATTTTTCATAGAGAATGAAGTTATTATATGTCATGAGATAAGAAAATTTCATATTAATTGAAATTCAAAAACGGATCAGATTTCAATTAGTCTAAAAACAGGAAGTTCTAGCCATTTGCCATCAAGTTCTTGTCATCAATGGAAGCTCTAGCCTAACAGGAAATCATTTTATTATTCTAATGACGTATTGATAACCCTATAAATTTATTTGTAGAAAAATATTTAAAAGCATGGTTGAACTTGGAAAAATTTGGAACATTAATTACATTTGTCTGATATTAAAAGTCAGCATTACTTTTTTTGCAAAAATGGACTGGTTTCGCTCTTATTTTGATATTTATTCAAAAATGTTTTATCTTATAATATTTGTTTTAATCATGGGTCATAACTAATCACTCTGGTTGAAATTTTGTGAAAGAGTGCAACGATGCGGGTGGGAACTATGGTTGAGACATAAGGGCCATAGTACACCCCTCGCATACGGGACATTTTATCTTCGGCATGCGGTAACCAACGCCACACCATTTCTATACTCTCCAGGGTGGTAAGAACCATCCACTATACAAGAAGTTTCTCATTCCCAAATATGAAGTGCCCCCCCTCCCGATGGTTGAATTAATAATAGATATTCTAACCATCTAAGTTTGTTAAAAATATTCATTATTTATGTGAACGGTTTGGCTTTGCTGATATATTTTCTGTTTTTTACGTATAATCGTCTTCCCATTTTAAAAACTATATTCGTGAATTCGATTATATGTAAATAAAACTACATATTCTGTGCAAGAAAATAAAACAGTGTGCATTAATTTTCTTTAATCGTATATTAATGATTAATTTTTCTTTAAAGGTTTTGAATATAATTTCTTTTTTTAGAGTTGTATTAATTTTAAAGATTTAAAAATATCCTTTATGAACTATATTCTTTCGAAGAATACTATTTTTGTGTACAGAAACAAAGCTAAATAGTATTTTATAAATAATTTTCCTTAAATTTGCTCCATTTAAATTAAGTGCTACAAAATACAAAAATAAGATATATTTTGTAATTATTTTTGATATGATCTGATAATGAGATCACTTTTAAATATCCAACGTATTTAAAATGCTAAATTTATCCTATCTCAAAATGTTCCACTTTTTAACAACAATCGTTTGTTTATCTCAAAAAGTACAACGGCGAAGAAACTTCCTGGCTAAAAAGTAATTGGTTTCTGCGATAAAACTTTTGAGAAACATCATTCTCTTTAATACCCCTCAATAGAAGGATCTTTTATCTCTGCCCGAAACTTTTGCTCGTGCTTTGATCTTTTAGAGTCTTGTAGTAGAATAACACTTCGGGAAAATTTTAAAACTCTGTTCTTGTTTGAGAAAAGTATTATAAATTTTTGTTGGGAGCTCTTATCTAGGTTAATATGAGCTCTTTTCTAAAAGTTTTCCAATGATTAAGGAATTAATATTTTAAATAATCGACGAAATAATTTGTCAGATTTTAAGAATTAAAAAAGTTTTTCAAGTGGAAATAATTTTTTTGATGCTACAATAATTTTGTTTAGTTAAATTAAAATAGTATACCTTCAATACTGGTTTGCTAAATGAAGAATTCTTTGAAGAATATATAAGTACAGATTATTATTGGATTAATATTGTTTCTTAAAAATAATTATTAGGAATCAGAATTTTTCCTTTCATTTTTTTTTCATGCCATCTAAAAAAATGTTCAAAAATAATGCCAGTTTATTATTTTTTGAATGTGATTAATTTTAAAGTCATTCAATTGCCAATAGTTTTTTATGTTTAAAATAATTTGATTTAATAAAATTTTAAAATTATCCCTTTTTATTCATATTATTACTAATTTTCCAAATGAAGAATTCTTAGAAGAATATTTAAATACAGATTATTATTGCAGTAATATTGTTTCCTAAAAAGAATTATTGGGAATGGGAATTTGTCCTTTCATATTTTCGTACTATCTAAAGAATGTTCAAGAATAATGTCAGCTTATTATTTTTTAAATATGATTAATTTGAAAGTAATTCAAACGCCAATAGTTTTTGATGTTAAGAATAATTTTGTTTAATAAAATTAAAATATTATTCCTTTTAATTGATATTATTACTTATATGTAAAATGAAGAATTGTCAGAATAATATTTAAATACAAATTATTATTGCATTAATATTGTTTCTGAAATTCCAAATGAAGAGTTCATTGGTCAATATATAAATACAGATTATTATTGCATTAATATTGATTCTTAAAAAGAATAACTGGGAAGCGGAATTTTTCCTCTCATATATTTTTTTCACATTATCTAAAAAATGTCAAAAATAATATCGGTTATTATTTTTGGAATGCAATTCAACTGTATATTTTCACCAGGGGAGATAGATAATTTCGAGAGCGTTTTTGTTAGAATTTAATTTTCTTTTTATCATCGCTCAAAATAACCACTTTTTTTTTGTTTATTTCCTTCTAGTACCATTACTATCACTTTGCAACTCTCGAAAATTTCAGAGCGAACGCGGAACGAAAATTCTTAAACCATCATTCCTTTTCGGAAAGCGATTTTGAAGTCCCTCCTGGAATTCCTGGATCTCCACTGGCTTGTCATTAGCGCATCCCTCAGAGAACTCCCATGCTGTTCACATTTTCATGAAAATAAACAGCTTTAGCTCTTTTCCAGTCGCATTAAAGGTTCATTGAATGTTGTAATACGTTTTCTGGGTGGCAGAGAGGAACTGTATTAGGTACTGCTAAAAGTTCTTCGATGGCTTGTTGAAGGCGACGAGTTATTGCTGAGCGCGAGCGTTAATTTGCTATTTATCGTATGCATTGGATACATTTTTCCAAGCTTGTATCGTGTGATTACTTATTTTTATTAGTGTGGAAATGTTTTCCTCGGCATGTTGCGTTTATTGCTTAAAGAACGAAAAGTAATGGAGGTGGCCTTAAGCTTTTAGGACGGCTAGATCGCAATAAATTGGAAGTGAAAGCGTATATGTAAGTGTGCGAGTGTAATTTGATTGTTCAACGTAATGGGCATTTTCTCTGGAACGTCATTAGCGAAATTTGACGAGGAAAAGCCGACTCACTTGACTGCTTTATCTAAAATTATGCGTGCATCAGGAATTTCCCCAACAAAAATTAATTTCCTGAAAGTTTTAATTTTATTTTAATAAAAGTAAACATAGTTATTTATCGCGTTCTTTAATTGATTGACTTAAAAATTAAATGTGAAGAAAGTTAATTTGAAACTTATTTAAGAAAGGCTGATTTGGAGTTGCTTGTTTTAGAATTGTAATGAAATAGAAATATTTATTATTATATAATTTTATTTGTAGGTATATTTTATTAGTTTTGTTCATTTATTTTAGTTAAGCCTCAAAATTTTCAAAAATATATGTGTTGTGGAAAATAACTTTTGTTGAGTAACTTACAAAAATAGCAAATCGAAATTAATTCTCTAGAAATCATTTGTGTAGCTTTTTACAAGATGATATTTTTGTAGGAAATATTGATATTTTGTGCGACATTTACAAATATAGCAGTGAATTTTTATCGAAAAATAAAAGTAATCTTTTGCATTTTTTACATAACATTTTTTGGGTAGTATTGATATTTTGTTCAACACTTAAAAACAACAAACATAAAATAGTCTTCATGTACACGTGCATAGTTTTTTACGAAATAACACTTTCTGGGCAGTATTGATATTGTGGCAACAATACAAAATTTACAAACAGAAATCAATTATCATAGAATCTTTTGTAGTCTTGTACATGCCCTTAACTAATATCATAGGTATTATTTTCGGTATGAATAACAATTTTTATATTGTAAACAATTTGATTTCTTTAAAATACAGCTCAATGCATTACAAATCGTGAACCATCGTCTTTGAAGCATCTTTTTAATGCGAGATCAGATTTTTAATGATGGTAGCAATCTCTTTTTAAAGAGTTTAAAATAATAAATAAATACGTTCTTGGCTATAAACAATTCTTAATTGCTCATTTGAATGATTTTCGAGAATTATTTAAATGATTCGGAATAATTTTAGTTGGTTATCTTTGGTCTTTCTTCCCCGCTTAACAAATGTATACAAGGCGTCTTCTCAACGAGGAATTTATTGCAGTGTCTATTCTCTGGACCAGTAGCTAATTTTTAAATTACAATTTGCTGAAGTAATTAAGAAGTCACATTTTTAATGGTCCTTTAATTCCTTCATTCATTTTTAATTAAATAGCTCTAATACACTGGCATTCTAGATAAAGTGAAAGCTCTATTCTTCTACGAACAAAATTTGCTGAGTTATGATTTTTATTTTAACCCAGCTAGTAGTTGACTCGTTTAGTTTAGTTATATTAGTATCCCTTTTTAAGGCATTTCTGGAGTTATTTTGGGATGGATCTCTCAATTTTAAATCTTGCTTAGATGACGAGGATGACACCGGAGGAGGCACAGCTTCCTCTGCAAGTTTCCACGCCGCGTTTGCGGGAGGGGCTCCGGTGAAATCAGCGTGCATCAGACCTGCGTACAGGTCTGTTCTTCGATGGAATGTCTCTGAAGCCGTACGGTTCTGAAGTCGAAATCTTATCGTCAGGCCACCGCTGTCCCCAGTAGTTGGCTGGAAGAAGTGCCATGAGTTGATTGTCGGAAATGATCTAAAATTTGACTATCGGTAATTATTATCCTAAATATCATATTCAAATCCTCTAATTTAATAATCTAAAAATTGATTATCGGTAATAATTACCCTATGATATTCCAATCCTCTTCATTCGGTGAGTTTTAATCATCCCTCTTTTTTCGGTCAGGTGTGTAGAACTATATTCTTCACAGTATTTTACTCAACGCAAGTTGCTCCGAAATATTATATAGAAATTTAGTGTTCGTAATTTTTTCAGCAATGCATTTTTGATTGAAATGAAATGGAATAAAATCGATTTCTTTTACTGAGTTTAAATTTTTTTAATTGGAAACATGTAACTATATACATTCATCTCTAACGACTTAGAAATTAGCTGAATGATACGCCCAACATTTGAGTGGACAGCCTGTATAGTCCTTATGTAATATGTTGACAAGCATTGTTCGGAACAGTGATTAGTTGACGATTAATGTGATGCTCAAGACATGGAGGAATTAATAACTCCTAGCTTGACATCTAAGCCATTTCCAGTTAAATATGAAGTCCAGCGTCAGTGCCGATAATGGCTGCATTAAATACTCTATTGACCTTATTGCAGTACATCTCTTGTTGCATGCCTGTGTTTACATATGAACATAGGATCGTAGAGGATATTCATTTATAAAGTTCCATTTATTATGCCACTAGATGATAAGGAGCTTTAATGTTATATATACTGACTATTTAATATTTAAATTATTTAAACATGGCAAGACTTTGAAATATTGTAAAAAATAAATTTATAATATTGATCAGTGGTTTAATTTTTTTTTTTTTTCATTTTACGAACTATTGCTTTCTACATCTTTCCTCTGCTCTTGAATTCCTTCTGTTAATTTTGTGTGTAGGGGGGAGGGGAGTCGACTATATACTTCTGTTTTTGGAGCATATAAAAACTTGTAAAATAAATAAAAATAATTGGAAAAATAATTATTTAAAACCCAAATGTGCTCCTGTTTATAAAAAAAATAAAATGCAATTTTTTAAAAATGCGCTGACCACTTTTAATTGTGAATATGTGTATGTATTGGTGTTATTTAAGCCAGCCAATTTAATTTAAAGCTACCATTTGGCATAGTTTTTCTTTAGGAATTGATAATGTGCATCTAAAGTCAGTGTTTGACGAAAATTTAAATTAAAAGTTTAATTAATTGAAAATTAAATGAAATTTTGATGTTTTTCTGTTATAACTTTTGAAAATATTATTTTTAAAAAATGGTGTATATGCCATTTCGAAACCTAAAATATCTTTTCAATAATACCGTTTTCAAATATAATTTTTTAGTCTAGATTAAATAAACTTTTAAATATGCTTTAATTATATTTTGTAACAGTATTTTCATCCTGGTAGGCGAAATCCAAATCGTTGTCATCATTACTGTTCAAATTTCATCCTGTTGGGTTATGAAGAGGTTCTGTAAAAAGTCCGAAGTGATGTAACAATAATTTATTTACAGGTTACGTTACATACAGATAACTCATATACAAAATTTTGGCACACTTTTAAGAGCACGGATCAAACTATGCAGCACATTCCATCGCTTGACCTGAACTGAGTCATAGAGCCACAAGGATTCGGAGGGCGCTCTCTTTGACGTCATCATAGTCAGTATGGGCAGGCGTTACAAGAACGGTTGCAACCTGCCTTTATTTCGAATAGTTAATTAAGGACAACTCAACACGGACTAATCAAGATGATTTATTAGTCCGTGTTGAGTTGGTTTCAGTTTAAAGTAAGCTTTAAATAAATGTTTTGAAAAATAATTATGCCTACAATTAAACTTCATAATAAAACAATGATGAAACATTTTTGACACCGCTGCTTTTTCCTGTGGCATGATTGGATGTATAAAATTACTGACAGAAAATTATCACAGTGAACAGAATGATGTTGTTGTCATGTTGTAACTTATGCCATTTTACAAGCCCGCCGACAGCTATCAGTCAGCGATTTAAGCCAAGTGAGCGTCTCTTGTTTTTTTAGTAGCTCCCTCTAGGTCCAAGAGTGCGACTTAGCTATTTCATACGTCACATTCGCTTTCACAAGCCCTTTTTACAGGGTAAGGGTACATTCACATGCCTCACAGATAGAACATAGAAGAAGAAAAACCATGCCCGAACCGGTGCTCGAACCTTATGCATACATCAGTGATCGCTACCCCTATGTCGGGACGACGGCAGATATGACGTATATGCTTATGAAAGTAAAAATACTTTGCCTGAGGATGTATTAAAGTTACAAACTTTGTATAGCCATCAGTCTCCACGAACCAGTAGGTCTCCACGGGCGACTAGTAACAATAAAAATGATATGTTGTAATTCATTATTTAAAATTAGATGGAGGGATAGAAATAGAAATTTGTGTCTCTAATGCTAAAAAGTTGTGAGCCCTTAAGTTATTAATGTGAAATCCTAAAATAATATGAAAGCCTGACTTATCCAGTCCAACTTTTAAGCATGAGGTTTAACGGAAATAAATAAGCATTATCTAAAAGGATGAAATCTGCTTAAAGAGTTTCCACGAAATCGCCCAAATAAAGAATGATTTTCGTTAGTTATGTGGTGTGGTGTTGGACTTGTTGCATCAATCCATAGGAAAGCTGGGTCATGCGGATTAAATAACTAGGAAAAACGTCACTTGATTTTCTAATGACGTGTTTTCCTCATCGGATTGCTTCATGGAATCATTCCTTTGTGTAATTCTGCTGACATGAGTTGATGAAACCTTGTTGCGATGGTTGGATGTGCATTCTGATTTTATTTGGCGATTCTTTTGACTAAATTAGTTGTCTGTTCGTTTGTTGTGCAATGAAAGTGTCTAGAGTTAGAATTCTCAAAATTTCTTGAATCTTTTTCTTTTTTTGTTTGGAACAAAATATATTATTTAAAATCAATATTGTCATTTAAGATATTATTAATATACTATTATTTAAGTTTAAAATCATTCGTGTAAGAAAGAGCTTGTTTCTAAACGTAATAGGAAAATGATACATCGAGTTAGTTCAATTTACACATTGATATAATATTTTAAAAAGTAAAATAATGTTTACATTGAATTCTGTCAAATCGTTATCTGTGTAATATTTTATCTGTTTAAATATATATAGTAATATTTTGTATAGAATTTTATTTCAAATTTATGGAATCTAAGAAATTTATTTGTTTTATTTGGAACTCCTATTTGGTGAAGTTATAAATTCTAACATTTTAGCGTATTTCATTTCGTCTTTTCTCTGTACTTTTGAATTAATAGCTTCGCATCATATTCTCGTATAATAGTGTTTATTTTTTAAGAGGCGAGGAGGCTTATCTGCTGTTTCAATGTACCGGAAATTTTTATATATTTGATTTATCTTGGAATTGCGAAAATAATATACTTCAGAGTTAATAATAAAAAACGATAATTAAATAAAAAACGAAAAAGAACCATGAATCAGATATCTTATAAATATTTTTATTTAACTTCAATGATCATGAAATAAATATAAGGGAAATTTTAACTTTTATTGCATTTTATTACTATTTACCTGTCCTTCTAGGCAATAAGATTATCGATGTTTGCCGACCACTTAGAAAACCTTATACTTCTGCCTTGTACTATCTAAATAATAAGTGATTTTTTTTAAACGTCATTGATTTTCAAATCAGTTTTAAAATTATTGAGAGACGTTCATTTCTGTTTTTTATCATATTAAGTTAAATTTAATTTACTTATATTGAATTATTTCTTTATATATATATTGATTTTCAAATCATTTCTGTGCAAAAACGAAACAGATATTATATTCTTTGCTGCTACGCATTGTATATATTTCTGTACAGTACTTCAATTCCCATTACAATATATAATTTCGTATGTTTGTTTATGTTTAATTCCAGCAAAAATTAAGTGAAAAAAAAACCCAGTAAAAATTAATAAAAAAATTTTGCTCAATAATTAACAATAGATTTGAATATATTTTTGACAGTCAAAATATATTTTTATTTTGTGAGTTATATAAGTTAGTGTAAGATTTTTATAATTTCTGTAAAAAACGGATTAAAAAAAATTCATATAATTGTACCTATCTGCAAATTTCACTTGCGTAATTTCCTGATATTAAGAGTCAGGAAGTCAAAATAAGTTTTAGCAAAATATTATGTGCAATTTGAAATAAATTACTCTAGTATTTAAGTTTTTAACGGTACAATGACTATGGCATGGAACGCAGCTCCATTAAATAGATTCTTCTATGCAATGAAATGAATTATTTATAAAATATAAGTATGGTAATTGGTTTTAGTATTTGTGACAACTTGATGCTTATAAATATTTTATTAAGTAGATCATGTATATCGAGTGATTCATAAAAGATTTAATTACAATTAAACGCAACCAATATTTCTAAATAGTTACCAGAGATAACTAGAATTTTACATTACAATTACATATATATTTGTAATCTTGTTAGAAATGTGTAGCATAATAAGTTTATGGCACCAGAGTTATTAATATCTGAAAAATATAGTCTTGTTGTATATATCAAATTAACTTAAAAATTCTCTATATAATTACTGCTCCTATTTCTCTGGCACTCCTTATACAAGTAAGTGTTTGAGCTTAATTTCATGAAGTTCATCAAAAGTGACACAGCAGAAAAAGAACTGGGATCCAGATTCGATGCTTCTTAGATTTCTTTTTGTCGAATGCTGCGCTAAAAAAATTTCTTTCAGAGCGGTTGACACGATGTGAAACATAATCCCTAGCACTTTTTGTCCTCTCACGCCCTTACACCTTAGTCTCCCTTCACCCTCCTCAACAGGTCATTGAAGGATTTCATTCAGGTTAATTCATTTCATTCTCCTCGCGTTCACGATTGCAGCACCAGTGAATAAAATGAGTTGACGGAAGTACTTGTTATACAAGTAATTCTATGATGTCATGTCGTAGGTATTGTGAATCTTGGCGGCGAGTTTTATAGAATATTCTGTGATTATCTCTTAGTTTGAAAATAGCCATGAGTTGTTCGATGCAATAATGTTCTCTAAAAAGGAAAATAAAATGGAGTAGAATCTCAGATTCAAAATTTTGTCTTTCATATTTTAAATCCGGAAGTGACAACTCTTATATTTTAACTTTTTGGTTTGCTGCCAAAAGTCCTTTATAAGGAAAGTAGGTCGACATTTTGGGTTTTCTTCGTACTTAAATTGCAGCTGGTTTATTTATTCTTAGTTGTAAGGTGCTGTGTATTGTGAGTTAATAAGCTGCTGAAATACCGGAAACTTCAGTATCTTTTTACTTTCGAGAAATTTTTTTAAAAAAAAATCGTTTTTGTTTTACAAACGAAGATGCATAATATTTTTCCTATCCAAGAGAATAGAAATTTACTACAATGAACTAATATACTCCGTAAAAATTCTTAAATATTCATTAGTAATCGGCGAAATTTGATTTAATCGCAAATTGCATTGTTTCAGAATTCCTTTTGAATTATGAATACCTTTAGAAATGTATGAAACAAAAATACTATTTTGTGTTAATTTAGAATAATTTTCATATTATTTTAAATTATCCCTGTTAATGTAATTTGTTAAAATAAAATTTATTACTATTAGTTGAATACAATTATTAGTATTAAATTACCAGTTACGTAGCGAGGATAAGTGACATTCGGAACAAAAGAGGATTTTCTCGCCTCCATCATAATTATTAGTGATATAACCAAGATCATTGACAGCTGGGGTAGGATATAATTCTATTGCTTGATCTTTATGGTTAAATTCAAAAAGCGATAAATGCTTCGAAACTTATTTTTATATTCACTAAAACACGTCTTAAAGGCTTTAATACCTAATTCACCAACCTCTTTTTTTGCAACAATGCCACTGTTGATAACCTTATATAAAATTAAAAAATATATATTTTAATGCATTTCTTAAGATAAATAATCAGCTTTTTTATTTTAAAAAATCTTTCATAGTTTCCTTTTTTATATGATTTTTATGTTTAAAAAATCCGACCAGCTTTTTTTGCACACCAGGAGTGATCTCTATAAAAGTTTCTCGTATACTCTAACAAATGTACCTTCGTATTATTAACCATATGCTGTTAGCGAGCAAAAGTTACGAAAGCACCTGTTAGCATACGATCATTAGTTAGATTGCTGCTCATGCACAAAAATCAGAACACAGAATGTGTAACTTAGATGGTTTTTTTCAGATCAATTGAAAAACTAAAATTTGATACAAAACTTTAATTGTGGTCACAATATCACATGGCGAATTTTATATGTTTATGGATTTTCTTTTCACTAGCTGGTAAAAGTGCACGTCTTTAAATTGTCACCCCCTTGATCCATTTGATTTCAAATTAGTAAAATCTTCAGACTTTAATTGTTAAATTTGTGTAATATTGTGCTAACTAGATCTGTTTGTTTTGTAGTCATCGTGTTTAGTTATATGCATATAACCGAACAGGCAGACTTGATCTAAATTGATTTCATTCAAAATTTGATAGAAATCTGCAAATTTTGTGTATACAAAATTGTTATCGTGCCTAGAGATAACCAGACGTAATTGCAAAAATATGTTGTTTTTTTAAGAATTGGGGATGTTTGAAGAGTGAATATTCGTCAAAACCATCGAGTCCAAATTTTTTGAGATTGCAATATTTTATCACCGTTCTTCGTACGCGAGAAAAAAAATGTAACATCTTTGATATATGCGTATATAAATTTTAATAAATAATCTTTCATTGCCATTACCTCAACTTTCCCTCCTCATTTAATAAGACATGAATGAAATGAGTAGTGGGAAAGTGTGAAATTTTCACACTGTGAGTTTTTACACCACAGCAGTTACTTCTTTAACGAATTCCTCCTGAAACAGATTGGAATCTTCAGAATCTGGTTTTGAAACCACACGAATCTTGCTTTGACTTCTCTGCAGTCGACCTTCCTTGTTATGCTTTCCTATTAAAAACATGCTACGAGGGTGTATTGCCTAAGTTCGGGACGTGGGTGGTGAAGAACCGAAGTTTTATGACGTCTTCCGGTGGTGGAAGACGTTCCTCAACCTTCATCACATTGGAATCGACCTTGCTGTTACCTGTTGTGGTATGATTTTATGTTCTTTCTGCGGTTTGTTTTTTACCATATAGTTTCTTAATATCACCTGTCTGGTATTATGCGAGTTTTCACTATTTTTGTGGATGTAAAGTCATTTGATTTGGAATATCCAGTAGGAAAGAGTATAATTTGTATTTCTGGACTGTCATTTGCAAGCAGTAGTTCTTAGAATGTATTATTAGTATGAAAATATTGAAAAAATTGGCAAAAAAATGATGCAGCGTAATGATCGAAGAATTATTTGGCCTTCTCATTTTTATCTTCTTTTTTTCAAAAACTTATGAACATGAATTAACATTATTTCGCGTCTGGTTAGACCAACAATTCATCTGCTGTTTCCGTATAAACATAAAGTAAATTTATGTTAGATGTTATTTTTAAAAACCTAAATTTCGATAGATATATCTTCAATTTTTTTTATTGATTGTTATTTATTTAGTTTCCACTTGCTTCATTTGGACATTGACTATTTAATTGTTTCGCTTTTTTTTACTATCTAATAAGATGACAGCTTTTATTTTGGGAATATTTTCTTGTTTTGATTCAAATGGAAATGCATTGAATATTTGACTTATCTATGTATTCGAAGTAATTTTAATATTCATTTATGATCGTTATGAATGGTTTATGTTTTGCTTACAACTATCAAAATTCGATAAATCGATGCACATGTATTACTCGGGCAAAACAGTTAAATGGTTAAAAGTTATGATATAATTGTTACCATAAAGCTCGTCAAAAAATCGTTTGCTTTTGAAAATTCTGAAACTCACTCACACACACAAAGCGCAATTGATTTCAGAAGGAAAACCTTTCAAGGGCTTTTTCTACGATATTTGCAAATTGGAACTCGATCTATTTTCTACAACATCCCTTGTTTTTTTTATCATTTTATTTATGTGTTTATCTTTTAATATTGCTGCATTGAACTATTTTACTCAATTATAGAATGACCTATACATAAAGTTCGCCATGTTTTAAAAACGATTGAATTTGTTTTTTACAAACAATTGATTTACTTTTAAACGATTGAATTTATTTTATTCACACAGTACATCTCAATAAAAGATTTTTTAAAAATCAGCTCTAGGCAGCTTGTGTTGTCTACAATAAAGATATTTTAAAATAATTTTTCTTTTTAGATTTGGTTTCTTTTGAAATTTAAATTCCTGCAATAGCTATGGAAAAAACGAATAGCTCTTGGAAGTCGACACGGTTCCTAGATTCAGATTAGTCAAACTAATCATCATGGCATTGGTTTGGAGGTGAAAAATTAAACAAATAACATTTTGAAAAAAAAAATAATATTTATGTAACTTAGAAATTCATTTATTAGTTGAAGGTCTGTAAAAAAACGAATCTTTTTCTTCCTAATTAGATTTGTTGTTTATTTATGATTCAGATTTTGTTTCCTTATTAAGTTCCATTTGAATAGGTTTTCTGAAGTATTTAATTTCACAAGCTGAATTTTTTTAATCTCGCGATTTCGTGTTGTCGTGTTAGGCGAGTGTAATAATTTGGTCACGCCTAATAGGAAGTTTATTATGTAGATAACAATGTTAAGTTCCTTTTTATTTTATTTTTGTATTGGTTCGTACGAATAAGCGTGTGAAAATGTAGGTTAACAGAGCAGTTGTTACAATCAAAGTCGTTAAAAAGAAAATTTAGATATTTTCAATATTTATCTTTTTGTTTTTCAGGTTTATTTTAGATTTCGAACAAAAATAAGTCCTTCATAATACTCTCCATAGTTGTAAAATAATTATGTAATTGCTTTTTTAAGTGTGCAATATTAATACTATTCGAGAAGTTCACTGTTCATTTCAGTATCCTGAGACGGTGAGAAGCGAATGGATGAGTGCAATTCCGGAATTAACTTTATTACTAAATGTAAACATCTTCTGCTTTCATCTTCCCTCCTCATTTTGTCAAATTAAATCCAACGTAACGTATGCACAAAAGCCCAGAGGGTTTTAGAATCCGTTGGCTAACAATACTTAAAATTTTGCAAAGCTATTTTAATATTCTTCGATTCAGTGAATTTTGAAATTTGTTATATATTGGATGAAATCTATCATTATATTCATTTGTTTTGATTCAGCCGCACTGAGCGATAACTTTGTTATAAAAAATAAGACTTTAGACATAGACTTAATGAAAATAAACTTTATAATAGGCTTAATAAAAAGAAATAATAACATTTCAGTTTCAGTTAGTTCTATCCTTATTTAATAAATTTTAAACACAGTAGGAATTTGAAATTCCACCAATATTATATTAAACTGTATAGATTACAAGGGTTTGCCTGAGGAAACTTTTTTTACATTCTCTACATTAAGGTTAGAGGAAGAATGATAATCGTGAAAAAAATTCGAATACGAGATTTTGATGAATCTCCACATTTCACTCCTTAAGTAAAAAAAAATTCTTTTGACATTATATCTCTCTGTAGGCGAAAAGGTAGCTAAAATGTTTTGAACTAAACATATGGAATTTGGTAAACGACTCAAAACCTATTTCTGTCTTATTCAAACAAGCTTCTTAATGTTTCTTTTAAAATACATTAAGAGAGAATTTGTCTGTTGTTAGAGTTTAGGTTAATTTGAAAGATGAAATGTTCAGATGAAAAAGTATATAGATAAAATTTACTGCGTAGGCTTCAGGACTTTAATCTAGATAAATCAACAAAAGCAAATATTTTCAATAGTTGACCACCTGCCTGTTGAATGTCTTTAAATGCAAAAATTTAAATCCAAGAATTCGGTTCGTGGTGATATGAGTGCAATCATAATTATGTGTGAAATCTTGGTTTAAACAAATTGAAAGAAAGTTGGACAAGATACATATTCACTCGATATATTCAGCAAAAATGCTGTATTGACTATAAAGATCGATGCTTCTTAATTATTATTTATCAGTGCCTTCTAATTTGTTGTTTTATGCAGGATCCATAATTTAAAGGGTGGAGTAGAGGGATAAGACCTTTATTCGAGAGTACGTGAGAAAATTTAATTCATTTGGTTCATTTTGAAGTTATTTGGAAATTATTTCAGCTTGCGAACGCTGAAATTTTTTTTTAAATCAATGTCTTCCCTATTAAAAGTTTTTTATCATTAATTTCTTTTATGCTTACACAAATTTTATTTAGACATACGTTCCTTCCTCCTATAATGTAATTCCTTTTGCTTTGTATTTGATTAGTTTTTAGTCGCATATTTATTTAGACTTGTGTTCCTTCTTCATATAATTAAAGTCTTTTTATTCTCTTAATTTAAATTTGTCTAATTGTGAGTATTCTAACTTTATTCAGGCTGCTCTTCCTGATTCATGTAATTGGTATCCCTTATAGCTATACGCTTCCGTAGTAATTGGTAGTTAGGTATTTTTTTTTTATTAAAAATGCATCACAAAATAAAAATAAAAATATTGCTTTACTGCTAGTTATTCAGTGTTCAAGAATTTATAAGAATTTTTTCAAAGATCTTTATACTATTTCATTGTGGAGTTGAAAATGCGACAGTTCAAATTACTTTTTTGCGGAATTGTCTGGCTTTAAAATATAAATTTGCTTTATTTGCAACTAAATTATTTTCTATTTAGAATTGCTGCGATTTGTTTGAAGCACAAGTTAATTTTAAATTCTATTTTTAGACAATGGACAAGATAAGATATATTTGCTCTATTTTAGCATTAAAACATCTATTTATCTTTTTCTATAAACTTTTGCGATAAAAGAATTGTTTTCTATATTATGATTTCATTTTATCGTAGCAAACTCATCAGTGTCTTTGAGTGTTCCTCAGTGTTTCTTTATTTTACTTTATATTTAAATTAAGTTACAGGGGTCTGTGGCAATTTATCAAAACCAGTGTTACTATTTAAAATAAAAATTTTCAGGATATTAATCACTTAATATTTTTATGGTGGAAATATATATTATAAAATAGAGATAATTATGATAATAAAAAGTAAAAATGATTAATAGAAATTAGTTCATATTTTGGTTGAATCTATATGCTCGCATTAATTAGTTTCTTTGTGAAAAACTGCTGTAGATTTCTTTTCGAACTTTTAAAATATGTCACAAAATTAATAGTTACTCGTTTATTTCTTATTAAAAATTATCAATTTTATGTCACATTAATATATTATTTCTTAATATGTGTTACTAGTATTTGGAATAATTTGTATGTTAAAAGATTTCTTTTACAGATAACTCAAAAAATATATCCTTCTCTTCGCCTTCAAAAGTAATGATTGCATCATTTTCGATACTTAAGATTAAGATAAGATGCTTTCAGATTTTTAAATATGAAATAACATAAAAACTTTTAATATTACAAATCTCAGTTTTCTGTAATAGAATATTAAATAAGTTTCGACATAAAAATTACTTTTTTTTTCTAAATACAGTGAAATAAGTATCATACGAAATTGTAATAAATAAGAAAACCAATTTTCAAAACAATTGTTGTGATTTAAAAATGTCTTCGTATTTCATGAAATAGCAAAACATGTATAATGTTGTTAAATTCAGTAAGAACTTTAAAAATATGTAAGACCTAAGAAAAAAGACAGATGACATTAGAGGATTATAGCACTATTTTTAAAGTGAAAGTAAATGTCAAGGTATTGCATGATTAAGGTAACTCATATTCGTATAGCATTGTTGGTAAACAAAGCTCTAATTGAATGAATTATTTTTAGATTCTATTCCCTTTTTCATATTTTTTAAATTGTTTTTACCTATGAATAAATTGTACTAAAAATGATTATTTTTAATTTTACTAAGAATAATATGCCATTTCTAGGATTATCATCAGTATTTGCAGTGCCATTTTTTCCAGCAATAGCAGTGTTGGGAGTTTAAAAACCCCTTCATTTAAGAACTGTCAACCCCATAATTCCCCCCTCAAAATGTGGAAATACTCCCTCAGATGGTATCCAAGGCTTCCTTTCTTTTTCGAAAATATCTTTAGCGTTCTGAAAATGATAATTTTTAATTTTATTAAGAATAATATGGCATTTCAGGATTATTATCAGCATATGCAATAAAATATTTTCCTCAGCAATTTCGGAGGTTTAAAATAACTCTTTCATTCAAGAATTGGCAACCCATAACCTCTTTCAATCCCTAAATCTAGAAACTCTCCTTTAGAGGGCCCACAAGGCCGATTCTATTAAAAATTTTGTAGATTTTTTTTATAATTTCTGTAAAAATTGCATTATTTGTTTTATTTCAACTCTCTTGAATTCTGTTAAAAATTCTCTTTACTTCAACGTAAGTAATATTTAAATTATTTCACTTTGTTGTAATATTCGATACATTAAATTGCTCTTATAGAAATTATAGTTAAACAAAAAAAAAACTGGTCGTAAAAATTATAGTTTGAATAAAAGTTCTCTTGAATATATATTGTCTTAAAGTTCCTGTAAAGTTTTTATATCTTTACCTTACGTGCATCAATCATCATTGAAACATGCATCAGTGCTACGTGTTTCCGCATTTTAAAAATGTTAAATATTGAAGGATCGAAGATCATCATCATCAAGTAGGATTGAAAATATTAAATAAAAAATAAAAATCTGCACAAAAACGTGGCAATTTTTTTACGTATAAGGGTAAACTGTTCATTGCTTATGAGTCCCATTTCCTATGCGAAGTTAGCATTATATATATTTTATAAGCTTTGTAAAAAGAACACATTTTGAACAATTATTATTTAAACCATTTATAGTGTAAGTTGAAACTGGTATTTATTCCATCAGTTATCGATATATTACAGAAAATAAAAACTAGCCATATGCCACAACTACCTTAAAAATATCACATAATTTTTTATATTAACAAAAACTTTTGATGAAGAGCTGCTACACTGCGACTGTAACTGTATTTTGTCTTTTTTGATATCGCTTCGTATACTGAAAACGTTAAGTAGAAGTCATTTTCAACTTTTATTTTTTTTTCTTCCTTTTCCCGTAAAACCTAGTTCGCTTCGCCATGTGTGAATCCCTAATTGAGCCTCTTTCTTTTCGAAAAAGAGGGGTGTGCGCTTCTAGAGCTGTTTTTGAAACACGAGGCCCACCATCTGGGTGACACGCGTTGGTTTGCCTCATTCGGCTGTGTTTCGTTTCTCCCCTCTTCTCTTTATTTTTTTCTTATTACTTTTTCCCGTGCTAGATGATTTTTCGTTTCAGTTGTACTTTTTGATGGTTGGAACGCTCTCGAAACGTTACTTCACCGCCAAATTCGTGCGTGGAACGCTTCATTTTGATTTCGCAGAACTATAAAAACTTCGGAGTTCAAGTTGCAAACAAACTTTTTCTACTTTAAAAATTGTCTTGGAATCGAAAGTTATTGGAAATCTTGGTATAAATACCGTATAAAAAATAAATAATTAATATTTAATGGAAATTGTTATCTCCGAATCTAGAAAACGTTTCAGAAGTCTACGTTTCATCATTTTTTCTATTTAAATATAATTTTTCATATTTTTTTCGACTATTGTAAAAAAATTATATTCCTGTTTTTTTAAAAAACAAATCCTCTTATATATTTTTATAATATTCTTATAAATATAAATAAATAATGTAGCATCTACATATGAAAATTGCGCGTTTGTGTATGTGTAAATATGTTTTAAGTATGTGTAACCGAAAAGATTTTGGATTTGTAGCCTAAAGACTTTTGGAATTTTAATTTCTTTGTACTTAATCCCTGGAGGCATAATTTGTCAAACAAACGACCATGAAACAAACGTTCATTAAAAATAAATCAGTCTACATCGCGACACGAGAGCAAAAGGTTAAAAAAACCCTTTTGTGGTTTTAATATGAGGTTTTGATAAGGATTTATTTGTCTTGTGTCAAATCATAGGTATCATTAAAAGAATGTCGTATAAGCATTAGAGATTTTTATCCCATCACATGAATCGTGAGAAAATGCTGAAATCAACAATTTTATTGAAAATGTGTAAAATTAATGAAATATAAAATGGAAATAGGATACTTTAGATTAAAGACTGAATTAAGATAAAATTTGAAAATTATTAGTATTTCTTTTAGATTGAGAGGTATCATTACACACGCAGCGGATTTCGATCAAGAAATAAAAACATTTTATATTTGACGACTAATTAAGACAACATTTTGAATTAATTAGAATTCGTTTTAGATTAAGAGATTTCTTTATACACAAGCGCGCGCACACACACACATATACGTATGCGTACCCACAAATATACAATATTTTAAAGATTTTAATGCAAGATAGACGGGTTCTTAACTTATAGTTTTAAAAATACGTCTGTATAATCGATAGTGAAGTAAATATATGATAATTTACGCATTTCATTTCATTATTTAATTATCTAAAATAAAATTTTCCATTAAAAAATATCGTTTCCATATTTTATTGTATTTTTTCATGAGATATTTGTAATGCTGAATATTAATTTAGATTATGTATAGATGTTTATCTTTTAAGCACAAATAATTCATGCGGAATTTTAAAAATACATAAGATACTTAGATTGAAATTTCATTTTTATTTTATAAATAAGAACCGTAAACACTTATCAGATGTATCACATTCAGATAACACAGAATAAAAAGAAACTGGAGTTATCTCGCTACATGATGTTTATTTGTCTATTACCTCCCTTTTACGAATAGTGTCGTATTAAGTAAACAAAGAAGATCTATGTTTGTAAACAAATCTTACATGTTTAGAGCATTAGTTCTTTCATCTCAAAGAAACGATCTACTAAACATATACTTCTCCTAAGATTAAGAGCATTAGTCCTGAATCGTGTCCCATTATTCATTTTATTAAAGCTATAAAAAAAAGTAAACGGATGTAGATAAGAAGGATTTCTGTTATCTATATTGATTACAAAAACTGAGTAAATAGAATATTTATGAAACTGTCAAGAAAAAGATTAGAAGAAAAAACTTTCTGATTTATGGAATTCATCTTAAACGCATCGCTGATTTATGCATTTACAACACCATAATGGAATTGGAAGCGAAAATAAAGCTGTTTAATACTAAATAGATGAAAATTATTTTATCTGCATGAAAATATGTGCGTGATTGAAAACTAATAGTGAAAAGGAATGTATCAAAAATAAAATTTTAAATATGCAACTATATTTTAAGTAAACAAAATAAAAATATACAAAATTATCGGATATCGGAATATTTTTTAGCAATCTTTCTCATCGAATAGTATTATTTTAAAATATGTTTTTTCATATGACGTGTTTCCTGTTTATAAAGAATTTTTGATGATTAATTTTTTAACAATCTACTGAAATATTAAAAGTTTTTAAATTTCTTGTGCTTGTTTGAACTCAATGGCACCATTTTTAAGATTTATAATTTTTCTAATAATAAATGATTAAGAGTAATTAATAATTAAAATACAAAGAAATAAATTAAAATTAAATATAATAAAAAATTATTAAAATACAAATATAATAAAAGAAAATAATTAAAATACAAAGAAAATTACTTGTTTCAAGTTCTTTTCCACAACTTAAAGAACTTGAAGCAATTCTTTGAATGAAATTTATTATTATAATACATTCTTTAATACTTCAGTAAATAATTTTTGTGATAATTTGCGATTTACTTACTATTATTTTTAATTACAATATGCCATTTCCGAATAAATCTGGTTATCTCTTGCTCGTTAAGTCAATCAAAGTCTAAAAGCATTTGTGTCGTTTGGAAGCTTTGTGTAATGTTATGTGTAAGTGTAATTAATCGTGGTCATTCTACCGTTTTTATTATTTCGACATGTATTTCGAAATATACTCATGTAGTTGCAACTCAGTTTGTCTCGGAAACTCAGTGTCAGTAAAATTCATTTTTTCACTTTTCATATAAATTATAATATTAATTGATAACTATAAATTTATTTAAATTCAAATACATATATAGTTATCAATAAAAATAACTATATAAAATCTTTTATATAGTTTTCATAGATAAATTATTAACTTTTACACATATTTTAACTTTTCTTATTTAGTGTCTTTAATGTCTTTTTTTTTTTTACTTTACATTATAAGGATAATGTTTATATTGAACTATAGTTTAAACTATCCAAACAAACTCTTTTAAGTGAAAAAGATTTTATTTATTTTATAACGGCAGCAGCTCAGTAAGTCAGAAAAAAAATGTTTTCAGACGTTTCATTTTTTAAAAAGTTTCTCTTTGAAAACGAACTTTTTT